>PVIH01000843.1:0-31232 GCA_004025045.1 Sigmodon hispidus | reverse complement strand
AACCCATTTCACTGTGCCACAGACTTTCAATGTGGGTTCTTTCAGGAAGCCTTGAGGAGGAGGAGGAGGAGAGATAGAAAGCATCCTGGTATATATGAGAGTGTGTAGGATGTTCTAAAGAACTGAAACACACAGTGAACAGCACTGCCTGATTCAAAGTTTTATTAAAACCTCCTTTCTCCAGTGCTGTGGGGAAAGCCACACTGGGGTAATAATGCCCCCCAAGACCTCAAAGAGCTTTAAGCCCAGAACCCATTATTCAAGTATCTTAGTTTTGACAGCTTTATCTGGATTTTTCCTTTTTTGTATTTATTTTCCCAGGAATTTAGTATTTTTCATAGCCTTTGTTTAAAAGTTTTCCTATGAAATATATAATATTCAGAAGAACACAGATTAAGATTTACATTCCCATGGCTTTCCTTAAGGGTAACAGGTACTGACACCCAAATATTAAACAATATGCTTTCAGACAGGTAATTTTATTTTAGGAATTTATTAGAAGAAAATATATACACACATTTGATTGCAACAATGCTTATGTAATATTGTTTATAAAAATAATAAACACAGTAGAAAATTGCTAATCCATGATGCTAGTACCTAAGGGAATTTAGAGGCATGGGTGTACTAGACTATATATTTTTTATTTTGCTAGAAAATACAGCTTTTTATGCAAAGTAGAAGCATCATAGATCATCCATATCATAGATATTAACGTACAAATCTATGGATGAATTTGTTCAGGACATTCATATTTGCCAAACCCTATACCCCCCTTTATTATTTATTCTTTTCTCATCCAGTACATCCCGATGGCAGTTTTCCTCCTCCTCATCTCTCCTCTCCCCTAGAGCCACTGCTCCTCCATTTTTCTTCAGAAAAGAACGGACTCTAGGGATGTAACTGAACATGGCATAACAAGATGTAGACTAGGCATAAACTCTTGTATCCAGGCTGGATGAGGCAACCTGGTAGAAGGAAAAGGATCCCAACAGCAGGCAAAGGATTCAAAGACATTTCTACTTCTGTTATTATAAATACCACAAAACTCTAAGCTACACAACCATGACATATATGCAGAGAACCTAGATCAGACCCATAGGTTCTCTGATTGCCATTTCAGACTGTGTGAGCCTCTGTGGGCCCTTTCTTGTTGATTCTGTGGGTAGTGTTCTCCTGGTGTCCTTGACCCCTCCAGTTCCTACAACCTTAAAGGTCAACAGAAGGATAATTCAGTGAGATAAGTTTTATGTTTTTCATTTTTACTGAAATTTCAAGTATCTGAGAATGATTCTATTTTGGTAAAAAACTCATATTTTTATGATCTTGCTGATTGATAAAAGTGTATCAGAGGAGATTTCAAGGCCATCTGAAACTTGGTGCTTTATTTATCTGATAGCAAGTCTATAGAAGCCTTGAGTGCATTTATGCTGCTGCATTTATAAGGATGTCCACTCCAGACCTCAAGCTCCTTACAGTCAGGGACCTTATGTTCTTGGTACTTTATCATTCAGACCAATGTGGCATGGTTTTCTTGAAACTTTGAGCTTCATAGGAATGGCTTTTATATGCCTGAGTGTGTGTGTGTGTGGGAATGCATGTATATTACACTATATATGTTTTGATACATTGTGGAGACTCCAAGCTAAGCCTAAATTACATCCTCAAGATTAAGCCATATTTGAAAGATGGTAGTTAGACACATTTCAAGGATCATTTTTAAGGGTTATTGAGGAGTCTCTAAGGAAGAGACATACCCCAAGAGAAGAGATCGGAGGGATACTTAGGTTTTTGTCCATGTAAAATAATATAATCCACAAGTATGAGACTGCCTTCTCATTTTGACTGATTTCCAAGTCAGCCTCTGCAGTGGTGATTATGAATACCAATTGAGTTGTCTTTCATAGAATCTTCATATGATACAAAGAGCCAGAATACAAGTATGCTTGATGCTGTGGCATGGTAGAGCCCTCAACACCCTTGTGTGGATTGATGGCAGCAACTGTGATGTTGGCAGCATGGTGGGTTATTAGCATTGGCAGTGGCATCACCAGAGAGTTATGTGAAAGTGAGCCAGAGTATGACAAGAGGGACATAGCAGTTGCTGCTTGTTTGCCAGTACTGCTGATCTAAGAGCAAAGAAGTAAAGAGATTGCGAAACTTTCTCTTAGTGTGTAAAAGTATTAACAGAGCTATTTTATGTATTTCATATATAGTATTTACATTTTAATTTGTTTTTTGACTGCTTCATATACATAAATAATACATTTTTGGTCACACTTATCCTTCCTTCTTCTTCATGGTCTCCCCAATCCATCCCCACTATATTCCTTCCTCCTACCAAGTCTATTAAGTACCTCTTGCTTTGTAGTTGACATTGCAGCATGCAACATTGAAAGTTGGGCAAGACAGCTGCTTACTGACCCCTCCTCCAGCTTCCTGCCCAGCAACTTCTGGCACCATGGAAGATAGCCGGGAGGAAGGAAGCTTCCAGCCCATTTCAGCTTGGTTTCTTTGTATTCTTCAGCCAAGGTATGGGTATCTTCAGTAATAGGTTTTTGCTATTCTGTTTTGGTGACAACAAATGGCAGTGGCCATCACCTGTATAGTTTTGGAGGTCACTGCGGCCTTCTTGGTCAACAGTGACTAGGGAGGTGTCCCACACCCAGCACTGTAAGCTTTAAATGAAACTCTTGATTTTTTAGATCAGCATTATTCACTTATACATGATGCCTATATGTGGTATAAGATATGGGCCAAGCAGTGTAAAATATATAAGCGTGTGATTCATTTCTTTTGGGGGGCAGAAGCTGCGGGCGCACAGCCAAGGCTCCACACCACCGGCACCACACGTGTGCCAGTCACAAATCTCCAGACCCAAACAGGCCAAAAAAAACATAATGCAACACCTATATTCAAAGAAGTATTTTAAAAATATTTTATTTTTAATTATATGTCTCTGTATATATTTATATACAGATGGTCTATACAGAGGCCAGAACAAAGCTTTGGTTCTCTTAGATCTGGAGTTACAGATTGTTGAGAGCCACCTGATGTGGGTGATGAGAAGTAATTCCTGGCTTCTGCAGTAAGTTCTGATAACCTCTACACTATCGGTCCCTCAAAATAATAATATTTAACTTAAAAAGTAATGGGTTTCCATGTAAATTCTTCATGCATCATTAGTTTTAGTTAACCCTGTCTTGTGCCCATACTCTCCCTCCATCTCTGTTCAAACTTGTCCACCCCAAAAATTCTCCTCTATTTTTATAATTCGTGTATTCTGCCACCCCTCCCTTTCTTAAGGCCTTTGCCTGCACTCACAAGCCTTTTTTTTTTTTGATTTCTTAGTCTCTATAGACATTACAGCTTAAATAAACAAATCAATAAATTAATAAATATGATCTAAATGTGAGAGAGAGCACATATAGTTTTCATCGTGTGGCTTGGGTTACCTCACTAAGCATGTTTCCCCTAAATCCTATTCATTTCCTGAACATTTAATCATTTAATTTTTCTTTATGACTTAATAAAATCCCATTGTGTATAGCTAGCATATTTTTATTACTTATTCATCTCTTGATAAATATTTAGGCAGCTTCCATTTGTTAGCTTTTGTGAGCAGAGCAACAGTGCATCTCTTTAATAAGAGATGCAATCTTTTGAGAAAGTTCTCAGGAATGCTCTAGCTATGCCTTACGGTAGTTCTATTTTTTTGGTGGTACCCTTCCTTCCTCCTCCATTTCTTCTGTTTCTTCCTTCCTTTCTTTGTTCTTTTTAAAAACAAAATATTCATATTATTTCTCAAAGTCTGTATCACTTTGCACCCCATCCACAGTGTATAAAGGTCTCTTTTACCCGTATCTAAGCCAACATTTGTTGTCATTTGTAGCCTTCATGATGGACATTATGATTGGAGATCAAGTCGTAAAGTAGTTTTAGTCCATATTTCTCTGCTAGCTAAGGACTGTGAACACTTTCTACAGTGTTTCTTAGCCGTGTGAACCTCTTCTCTGAGCACTGTGTGTTCTGGTCTTTATCTCATTTCTTCATTTGGTGCTTTGTTTCTTTGATGTTTAGCTTCTGGAGTCCTTTGTAAGTTCTAGAGCATCTGATGTATAGCTGGCAGAGATTGTCTGCCATTCTCTTGGCTGACTCTCAATGATTGATGTATAGAAATTTTTGGCTTTGTGGGGTCCCATTTGTTAATTATTGGCCCCATTTTTATGCTACTGGAGCCCTATTTAGAAAGTCCTTGCCTATGCCTATGTGTTGAAGGATACTCTCTTTTTCATTCTCTAGCAGTTTTAAGGTGGCAGGTTTTATATTGAGGTCCTTTTGTTTTGAAAAAACACATTCCACACCTTTGAATAAACCAACCCATTTCATTGATTAGACTATTCATATGTATGTATGTATGTATGTATGTATGTATGTATGTAAGTAAGTATCTATTGTGAATGAGCTTGATTCCCTAATGTCTTTCTTGGCATATTTGCCACTGGTATATAGTAAGACTAGGGA
Source organism: Sigmodon hispidus (assembly GCA_004025045.1). Lineage (NCBI taxonomy): Eukaryota > Metazoa > Chordata > Mammalia > Rodentia > Cricetidae > Sigmodon > Sigmodon hispidus. Next base: position 26,708 of record PVIH01000843.1, on the reverse strand, counting down.
TTTTTATATGTTGAGTTTGTATGATTGTGAATTCTGCCACTGTGTTAAAAGTATTTATCAGCATTAGGGATTTTTGTTGGTGTCTTGAAGGTCTCCTATGTATATGGTCACATCACTTGTATAAAAGTATATTTCACATCCTCTTTTCCTATCTATTTAACTTTATTCCCTTCTTTTGTCGTACTGCTCTAGCTAAGACTCAGTACTATATTGAATAGAGGAGAGAAAATGGTGTCTTTCCTTTTTAGTTTAATCACTTAATGACCTAAGAATGCACTTTAAGGTTTTGATATATGAATTTTAAGATAGATAAATATCAACCATAACATTATGTTATATTTTATGATGCGGAGAGAAATGATCTTGTCATTACTTCAGAGCTAGAAGGCTAATGGCATAGATAGTGTCCTTGACCATGAAGGGAAAAGGAAAATTATTGCACAAATTCTAGTTAGTCTATAATGGAAACCCAGAGCCAGATATTGGGGAAAAGCTGGAATAACAGAGAGAGGAAACAGACCACAGTCAATTCTCACCCAGCCAACTTCTCAGGACAAGCAGGTAAATGCTATCTTCACGAGTCCTCTGCCTGGCTGGTCACTTCTATAGAACACATGAATGTCCGCCTCCTCCTGCCTTAAATATCTTCCCTTCCTGGATGTTTCACTTCTGAGTTCAACTCTGCATCATAATCCTAGAGTTAGGATTAAAGATATGAGCTACTACTGCTTGGCTTTTAAGCCTTGAACTTACACAAATACAGAAAGATCTCTGTCTCCTGAGTGATAGGATTAAAGGCATGGGTCACCACTTTGTCAGTCTGAGTGATGGGGTTAAAGGCATGAGTCACCACTCTCTGACCTTCATGGCTTGACTGTGGGTAATTCAGTTCTCAATTCCAGGATGATTTTATTTTATTATTATCTATTTATAGACATTTATTACTATATAAAAACATATTTGTATTGAAATTTCTTTAAAAAGATACACGATTGAGGATATCTTAAAGGGAGAAATTTGATAAATACAGCTTCAAATTTAACAATAGTCATAGTTAGTTTGTTCTTATGTAGACATATTAAATAATGTTTTATTTAATAATTGCTATCTGTGTCTCTTTTCTCTAAAGTACATGGAACATAAAAAATAAAATCTAAGGCACCTCAAGTCAGGTTAGGCTCAGCTACAGATAAAGAAAGCACAGTAGGTAACAGCTAATGCAGGATGATATTATTAAAAATACAGTATATAACCACAGAAAATCAGCTCAGTTTTTCTCAAGGATTCTTGACTCTGCCTGTTAATGAGAGAAAGGAAGAAGATGCCTGTGACTAAGTCGCCATAATTCTGCCATTTTCCCAGTGGACAGAACATTGAGTTGATTTAGTCAAAGGTATGGGATGCTTTTTAAAATTATACATGGAGTTATTTTTTCCTTGTATCACAAGGATTTCAAGGACCTTTAAATGTTATTCAAATCCTTCACCTTTTCTCTTTGCTGTTCATCGAGTTATGCAAGGTGATAAGAAGGCTAGTGTACAATGCAATCATAGCTGAGGAAAACTGGCTTTGCCTGCTAATTCTCAATTTCCTTATCAATATAAGGGAACTGCTGAATAGATACATGGAAGCTTCTCTCACTTAAATCATTCTAACTATCCAACTGTTGGAAGTGTGTGCTATTGAAAGTTCTGCTTTCAGTGACATCATTCTGCAATTTCATGATTCATCTTAAGAAGGGGTAAGTAAAAAATGGTTTTGAAGTTATTTTTACTGAGAATAATACCTCTTGTCCTAGTATTAATCATTATAATGTATTTAAAATTACCCCACTTCACCTCTTTCCCTACATTACATCCTGTTTTTTTATTGTTATTAATAACCATTGAGTCAGTAAGTGCTGCCTACATGTACAGGTGGGTAGTGGTGGGTGGATATGATCAATATCTATGTGCAACTTGCAAGAAATAAACTATCATTTATAAAAAAATAAGTTTTTATGTCAGCAAGTCTTTTGAGAAGCATATATATATATATATATGCATATTATGGGAGAGCCATGTTTTAGAATTAGCAGTTTTAGTATACAGAAATGACAGTTTTAGAATAAATATTGAGCAAAGATTTTTAAAAAGTAATTAAAGGAATAGTTTGCTTATTTAAAAAATTTAGTTACTTTTTAAAATATCTGATCTGACTTAGCTCTACACATAAAGGTGAAGAAATTATTTTTTTTTAAAACAGCAGATTAGTCTCTTAGTCATTATGAAGTAGTAGCAATTTTCAGAAGTGTGTTTGCTTGTTTTAAATCAGATTTGTTGGTGACAAAGTTCACTGGCAAAGGTTGCAACATGCCAGGGGAATATTCTGGAAATAGAGACTCTAGATGCATACAGGTGGGAATTGTTGGGTAACAGTCAAAACAGTCATTGTGATTAAGGTAAAACATTAAGCTGGATTCAGAGTCTAAGCCTGACTCCTAGACTTTGCCACCAAGCTGGGGAGGTGTCTGGTGATCCTCTTCCATGAATGTCAGTGCTGTTTTATATACTCAGTATTGTAGTCAATGTCCCCTGACAGTAGTTTTGTGATTTAATGTGACATTGAATTTGAAACCACCTAGATGACCATATACAGATTCCAGAACATTCTTGTATGGACAAGCCTTGCCTTCCCTCACAGTTCCCTTCATTCTTGCCCAAGGCTCAGCCATGTTTCCTGTATTTGGTATGAGTCCAGGTATGTGGACCCTAAGTGAGAGGATGCACCAGACTCTGAGCATACCCTCTCAGCTCAGCAATAGCCATCAGCTACCCTGTGGGACTCAGGTCTGGGAGGCACTCATGAATTCCGTAATAGGATTTCTTAATTTATGTGTTCAAAATGTTTGAAACTTCTAGAAGAGTGGACATAGTTTAAGACAAGGGAAGCAGATATTAGAAGTATCTTGATATTTAGTGTTTGGTAATAGAAGATTGAATGGTGAAATATGGTTTCTGGACTTGAGTGGGTCAGGTTAAGGCCTTATCCATTCTATGGTAAAAAGGAAAGATAAGAACTATATATCTTATTTTACCAAATAGTTTATGTTCATCCGATTTATTTAAAGGATTGTCATCTTTGTGTTTTGTTTTAAGGTTATCTTTATATTTACAAAGGGACTTTCCCTCAGACACAGTAACTGACCTGTATAGTTGAAAAGCCTAGAGACCACATTTTCTGACAGTTCAACTGTACTGTCAAATACCATTAAAAGGTTCATGTAACTTTGTTTCCTCACCAAATATAGCAGCCTATATTATATATCATCTTGATTTGCTTTCTTTAAAATCTGAATTTTCTTATCCAGCAATTTATATTATTTTTTGTCATATAAAAACTCATTTTTCCTCTTTTCATTTTTGTACCATATATAAATAGCCCCATTTATTTTCCATAGAAGAAAGTTTGATTCAAGCTAACAAAGATTTTGAGATTTTCACCCACCAGGAGAGAGCAGTCTTGTCAAAAGTTTTCATAGGGGTAGAGTTTCTTGTTTTGTTTTTTGTTTTTGGTTGAATCAGAAAGATAAGTAATAATCATAAAATATCCATAAAATAATACAACTTTTCTTATCACAATTTACAGCTGTTAGATCTTTAAACAACAAGGGTTTCACTCATTAAAAAGTATGAGCATATCTGTATCAATAAGTTATTGGTGATTTTTGATCAGATTATGTAAAATGTTTAAATGGCTTGATTTTCATCTTCATTTCCTGAATAATTTGTTAGAGAATGTGGAACCGTATGATGACATTTTATGAACTTTAAATCATTCTCTTCTGAAAAATCATGCTGGGAGCTGCCATTTAAAAACAAACAAACATAAGTAAAACCACTCTAGAGGAATAAATGTGTGGATTTAAAATGGGTGAATAATGTTGAGGTGCATTGATGACCAAGACTGGCCTCAAAGTGGGCAGTCATCTGTCTTTCAAAATGAAAGACACCAAACTCTTATGGCATGGTGTAAATTCAGGCAATTACACCTTTCAGATTTAAAATAAATATTGGTGAATAAAAACCAGACCAGAAAATTATCTTTGGCATAAGGCTGAACTTTGAATTTGGTTTCAAGTGAGTGAGTGGTGACTGACCTTGTAAATGAAATTGCAGGCTGTTTTCTAACTGACCCAAACAAACAAACTATGAAAATTAAAAAACGCTGTAGTTTAACCATAATCTTAAATCACCCAATGCCACAGAATAAAATTGCAAAGGGTAAAGATAATCGAATACATGGCACAAATCTTTCTTTTTTAGTTATGTGTTCCTTACCTCCAGACTCCTGGGAAGCACAATTTGTTCTCAAAAGCTAACATTTTATCTGTGAGAATGTTGTATCAATAGTCATGTCGTAAATGTGTTGTCTTTCTGACACCGAGCCTGAGAGAAGCTCAGCATAAAAGAGATTTAAATCCACCATAGGCAGGTTCCATTTCTTTGTCCCTGTGGCAAGACAGATATTATGGCAGCAGGAGTATGTGGATAAGCTCTTTGTGTGTGTGTGTGTGTGTGTGTGTGTGTGTGTGTGTGTGTGTGTGTGTGTGTGTGAGAGAGAGAGAGAGAGAGAGAGAGAGAGAGAGAGAAAATAGTGACAAAATATCATTCAAGGACATGTCCCCAGTGACCCATGTCTCAATTTTACTTTCTAATATTTCAGTTAGTTATCAGTTTTTCCACTAGTTAATCCATTGATTAAATGGGAGGCCTTGTGGTCAGTCTTCTCATATCCCATTCTGAGCACTGTTACTCTGAACATTCTTAGATGAACAACCTTTTGAGACTGTCTTTAGGGTCTCTGCACAGTTTGTCACGTGACTGGGGAGGACAGGAGTGCACTTCCCTAGTGTTGAGTAAGATTTCCATTTCACCAATTACTTAACTTCACCCCCATGAGGAACAACCAGGTCGTTTCTAGTCTTATTGCTATGAAAGAGTATAAACACCTCTGTACAGGTTTTATACAAATGTATGAATGTAAATTTTTGTTCTCTAGAATGAATAGCTATAGAATAAACTTGTGGGTCATATAAATATGTTTAGCTTTATAAAAACCCTTTCAACCTTTTTTAGAGTTGCCAAAATGTTTTCTAATATTTTAAAAGGTTTTAAATGCCAATTGCTTGATATCTTTATTTCCACTTGATATTTTCATTATGTTTTATTAAATTTACACACACACATACATGCTAGTAGGATAGTTAATATTGATTGTCAACCTGATGAGCTCTAGGGCCACCTAAGAGACAAGCCTTTGCATTTGTCTGTGAGAAAATTTGAAGATGAGGCTAATTTCCTGGGAATAGAAACTCTGAATGTGGTAGCACCATTCCATGTGCTGGGGTCCTAAAATGAATGAAAAGGAGAGAACCTGCTAAATTCCATCATCCATGTTCTTTTGCTTCCTGACTGTGGATGTGACCAGCTGCCTCATCCTCTTACTGTTCTGACTTCTCAGCCACAGTAGATTGCATCCTCCCACTGTGAATCAAAGGAAACTTCTCCTTTCTTATGCTGCATTGCAGGTACAAGGAAATGACTAATTACAGCTGGAAACTTATCTTGTGTCTGAATTGCTTCTCCAATAGCTAGTGACAGGTTTAACTTCTTTCCTGGCAGTTCTGCACCTTTTATTTACAGCTTTTCTGTGAAGGGAGAACTGACTATACTCTTCCTATGTGTAATAAATGTCTTCTGGACAGAGATTCTTCTTTTGCTTAGTTTTTGTTTCTTTGTTTTGTTTTATTTTTAATGATCTTTTTGGCAGACAGCTACAAAAGGGAACAGCATCTCCTGTTTGCCATTGTGCTCCTCTACTTCTGGTTCTTCTGTCTCCATAAAGGCATTCACAGTTTTATGGATGAATTTTCATCTTGTCTCCCTAGCAACCGATTTTAGGGTACCATTATTTTTTAAAAGTCACAACTCTGATAAATATTGAATCTACTGGGCTAGAGAGATGGCTCAGCAATTAAGAGCACTGGATGTTCTTCTAGACATCCTGAGTTCAATTCCCAGCAACCACATGGCGGTTCACAATCATCTGTAATGAGAGGTGGTGCCCTCTTCTCGTGTGCAGCAATACATACAGCCATAACACTTTATAAATAATAAATAAATTAATAAGTAAATAAATCTTAAAAAAAAACTGAAGAGAAGTATTAAATCTAATAATAACAAGATTATTACCAAAAAGCTACAAACTAGTTAGAGATAGCATGCAGTTATAATAACCTTTGCCAACACCTGTCAGCCAGTGCTCTGTAATTAAAGCAAAGCCTGGTGAGAATATAAAGGACAGAGGTGTTGTGGACAATCATTCAATGAAAACACGCAGATGCAGTCACATGACTATTAGCACCAGGCACAATTTACTCAATCTACCCTTTTAGGTTTCACATTTGTGAGTTAGGAATGTATTTTCTTCCTTCTAAACATTACCTAGGCACAGCTAATGTTAGTTGGGTCACATATATCATGATTTCTTGAGCTCTGAGGAGGTAGGGACCCCCATATTACTACCAGTGACCACCAGCCCTTAGTAACTTAAGGCTTCCTGACTTTGGAGAGGAGACAGTCAGGGACAGGAAAAGAGACCAGAGAGTTATAGAAGGAACAAGGGGATATCAAGGAAGATTTAGAACCGATTGTATCTGTTCATCATAAACTATAAACAAAAGCCTCAACATACTCGGAGATATCCCATTGGTGTGCTCTTAGGTTTTGACAAGCAGAGAACTTTACCATACATCTTCTCTTACAGCATCCTGAAAGTTATTTACATCCCAATGCTGCTTCCCTTGGGGTAGCCTTTAGTCAGAGAAGAAGGAATTTATACTTCTAATCAAAAGACGTAATGAACTGAAATGATTAATCTTGAAAACTGGTATTAATAAGAACCTTAGTGTATCTTCTATATAATTTTTTTCCTTTTGGGGGAGTTAGAGTTTATTCTGAATATTTTTATTTATAATTACCTCTAACCTTCTCTAAAGAAATCTACTCCACCCATGACTTTCTAATTTTGTGCCAATTGTGTGGTCTACTTACCTCTTTTTAAAGTTTCCTGAGCCAAGGGAACTAACTAGCTTAAAATTGTCTTAGTGTATGGTCTGGTACAGAAAGGAGCTGGAGACCCACTTTTAGAGTGAGAGAATATGATGCCCATTGGTGATAGGGGTTACCATGCTACACAGAAGAGAGAAGCCACAACATTAGAGGGTAACACTTGAGTAAATTGTGGAAAAATACAGTCTTAGGAGATTGGAACCAAGTTTGGCATTGCAGTATAGTATGTAGTAAATGGTATTGAAGAGAAATTGTAAACAAGAATCAAGAGCATGTCTATGTATTTTTCAGTTTCCTATAGTTATAAAAAATATTCAAGGCTTGATATTTTATGAAGAAAAGATTACTTAGCTCACATTTTTAGAAGCAGGATGTTGAAAATTGGTTTACCATTTTGGTCCGTTTCTGGTAAGGGCTCCCTTGGTTACATCATATCGTAAGATATGGCTAATCTCAAGAGTTCTGTACAAGAAGTCGCAGAATAGAGCAGGACAAGAGTTTCACTGTTGTGACTTGTTCTCACATGAAGTCACTCCATATGAGAGCAGCAGTGATTCCATGGAGGGCAATGCCCCAAGTGACCTAATCACCTTCCATCTGCTAGAACCCAATTCCTAATACTCCTCCTGTTACACAACTTCGGGGTTACAGTCTGTGTCCCAAGACAGCTCAGTCCATCCATCAAACCAATGAAAAGAGACAAATCATCAGAGAAAAGCAGAAAAAGGCATTTTATTTCATGTGGTCACATTGAGAAGACATACAAAGAGGGGTTGTGCCAACCCCTTCCCACCAAGTCCATCATGGGATTCTGAAGTGAGATTAAAGTATAAACTGACAGCCAGGGATAGGCCCATCTAAGCAGTCCTGGCCAAGATATAGTCCCTTTTACCACTGACCAATCATTGGCAGGGCCAATGTCTGATACTATAAGGTGATCTGATTAGTAATGGATGTAGTTTCTGGAGAAAATATCCCAATGTCTGGGGCCTTTTCCTTCTCCCAGCATGAGATTGATGGGAGAAATTTTTGTTTTCTGGGGTGTCTTTTTTTATGTCATTTTATGATTGCTGTACTAAGACACCATGTCTAAGAAAACATATAGAAGGAAGAGTTCATTTGAGGCTACAGTTCCAGAGAGATAAGAGGTCATTACCATCATGGCAGGAAGCAGAGCAGCCGATGAATTTGAAACCTCAAAGCCAACCCCCAGTGACACACCTTCTCCAACAAGGCTATTTTGCCAATTTTTCCCCAACAGTTCTACCGACTGGAACCAAGTATTCAAATCTATGAGTCAATAGGAGGCATTTCTATCCAATCACAACAGACTCCACTGTTTCAATGATCTGGTAGTCATCCTGAAAGATACATGTGCTTTTTAAGAATATCTCCATTTCTGCCAGGTCTGTTAGGCTTCTTCTTTACCTCCTTCTTCCCCTTCTCCTCTTCTTTTTTTCCCTCATTCTTCCTGATCCTAGCTCTTAAAGGTTCTCCTATCTCTTAACACTGTCACCTTAAGAATTACCTTTGGGAGACATCACATCCAAGCCACAGCACTCTTCTATTCTTGAAGTGTGATGTGAAGGTGGATTGGAATGAGGTAGTGACTGTGGAATCAATATGATTCAGATCTAGGGAACATGTATATCCTGCTAGTTTATTTTAAGAAGTCCCCAAAGAAATGATGACTTTCCTGATTGGAAAGCCCTACCGTTGCCTGTCCTAACACTGGGCACAGGACTAAGAGTAAATGTCTGTGAAGAACCTTGTTGAGTATTTAAAAAATGGTCTAAATTTGACCTAAGATGATGATTGTTGTTGACCAACAAGTATAACAATCTGTATACATGCAATGGATAAATTATATGTTATGAAAATATATCCCAATAATTCTACTTCTTTTAGGTAAAAATTCTCAGACTTAAAAATAACATAATAATTTCTATCATCTTACTTTTGCTAGTCCAGAGGCAGCAATGCATAGCAAAGGCAGTAAACAGCTTGGTCACTTTAGATATTTGGTTCTTAATTTGACAAATGTGTTAATTACCTTGGTCTCTGGTTCCTGGTTCAAGAATTAAAAGCCACAATCAATTTTAAGAGCTGTCACTTTTCTTTCAGAGTGAATGGATGCAGGATGTCAAGCAGATGTTCTCCACTGATTGGGTTGATCTGGGTCTGCATGAGGCATGTTGGGCTAAACACTGTGTGTGGTATCCTTTCCCCACAAATCATTTTGTTCTTCTCTGGATGGGGACAGGCTTACTGGATACAGTTGTATGACTATGCCTGGGTATTAAAAAAAAAGAATAGTGTATTTTGGCACTATTTTGAGAAAAAAAGCTCTTGCTCATTATTGTTTGAAGGTCAAACATGACTGCTTTTTCTAATTTTTAGATTTTGAAAGAAATCTGTTCCATTGATGCTAAATTTTCCTCTCTTCACTTTACCGTATTATTTCATTAGACCTTGAAGTTTATTCTAAAATCGTTGCTCAATTGAACTTCTACTGTGCAACCTGTAGGAGGTGTTACTTCAGTGAAATTAATACATTTTTACTTCATTACCCTAAACGAGGTCTTTGTCTAGTGCTCACTGAGGTATGTCATCTTGCTTCTAGCCCCTCACAGGGAAGAGCAGACTGAGACTGAAATTGTGTCATAGAAAATGCCTCATGGGGTAAGCATAGTATTTGACATGTAGGAAATTTCAGTGTTTTATTTAAAAGTATTATATTTCAACACAGTTATCTTAAACTTGGCTTCAAATTGTCAAATAATATTTTTCTCTTTAGAAATTCATGAGGCATAGTGGTACAATACACCAAGACCAATTTTTTTAAGATCTTTAAGCTTCTCAAGAAATGTGCTATTGGCAAAAATCTGAATTTGATTTCCCCATGAATCATCATGACCTATTTTGTTATTAATAGAGTTGCCATGGGTATGGAGAGAGGACCAGAATACTTGGTAGGGCCTCCAGTTCTCATTTCTTTAAGGTCAGTTGTTTCTAGTGTCAGGCTCCTGCTAGGCAAGGTTATGAGGCAGAGAAGCTCATTTTTTCTTCCCTTTACTTTGACCAGCCCAGCCACCAGAAGTTATATTCCCCAAGAGCTAGAAACTGGTGTCTCCTTCCTCCAAAGAGTCCATGCAAATAATTTTTCCACAAATTTTCTACTTAATTAACACTAACTCAATTATTGGTGGATAAAGGCAAGCCTTGTGGCATAGTTATTGCTTTTGGGTAGAGAGACTGATAATGCTAATGCTAAGGACATTTCTTTTCATTGAGTGATTTAATGCATTTTATTATAGAACATGTAAAATACAGTTAACACAAAAGCCATTTTCCTCTGAGTTCTACTCTGCATACCTAGGTTAACCTTGCCACAGTTACTTACAATAAAATGACATCATGTGATGTCACTCCCTTTTCTCTTGACCTGTGATAATGTTGTCTGCAAGATTTATGATTACAAGTCATATTCAGATGTAGGGGACAAGAAGTCCTTGTGCACAGATAAGCCCTGGAGAAAGCAGGGAAAGTTAAATACATTGTTTATCTTGTCAAAGGAAGGAGCTGTTTGGTTGTTTTTCCAGAGTGATGGAGAAAAATCTAGTTTATAACCCAGTGATTCTTCACTATCTGAGGGGTCAGGTACCTCCTCTATGCCCCAGAAAAATTATATCCAGAGAAGTGATTTTGTAACTGAAATGTCAATTATTGAGTAGATTCTCTTTTGAAGTTGTGATGCCTTGTAAAGTATTCTTGAGGCAGAGGATGGGGAAACCAAGCAAGAGTCAGTGAAAGGAAAGGAGAGGTGTACTCAGAGGTGAGGTTTGGGAGCTTGCCACTTCATTGGCTACTAGGAGAGGGAAAGCTAGGAAGCAGGAACAAGGCTCCAGGAGTGAGGCTGTGTGGAATGAGCCCGGAGCTTGGAAGCCTGCTCTTCCATTCATTGGAAAAGAACAAGTTTTGCGGACACAGGACAACTTTCTTCATTGGAGACATTAGCTGAGTTTCTGCCAGTTTAACCACACAGCCCTGCATGATTTGATACCACTAGGAACAAGAGTGTGCATGATTTATTATTTTAACTATAGAGGGAATAATATCTGCGATGGTTTGAATGAAGCATCTATCTTAGGTTTCCAGCATTTGAATACTTGATCTCCGGTTGGTGACTTTCTGGGGAAGATTAAGAGGTGTGGTCTTGCTGGAGGAAGTATGTCACTGGAGGCAGGCTTGAAGGTTTCAAAAGACTTGTACCATTTCCAGCACACCCTTTCTGATTCCTATGTGCAGTTTTAGATGTGAAACCTCAGGTGCCACTCCATTGCCATGCCTGCCTACCTGCTGCCCTAATCCCCACTGTGATGTTGATGGAATCCAATGGCAGGAACCATAACCCCCAATTAAACCCTTTCTCCTGTAAGTTGCCTTGGTCATGGTGTTTTGTCACACTAACAGAAAATTAACTAAGACAGTGTTTATAAGAAAAAGAATTTTACACATGAAAATGAAGGAAATAACATAATGAGAGTGAGCAATGCAGGAAGGTGGGAAGAAAGCTCATAGTTGGGAGGACTCAGGAAGAGACCCATTTGAGCCCTGCTGATTCATTGACTTGCCTTCATTGTTGAATGTCATTTAAGAAGTCCCAAATGAAGGTGCCAGAGAATAGCACAATTAATAGGAACCTTAAGAAATTCAACGTGTGGAGTTTATGATGTGGTAACTTCAATGCCATGCACATCATTTGTATTATATAATTTATTTCTAATAGCAATGGCTAAGTGAAATGTGATGGTTGTCAGTGGTAGATGAAGTACAGTGGAACTTAAAGCTTTTTTTGAAAAAAATAAAAAAAAAAAGCCAGGTTTTACTTTGAACTTAGATTCCTGAAAAGGCTGTCAATTTCAATACCAACGAGCAAAGAAGTAAGATGCTCATTGGCAGGAGGGTGAACCATTGTCCTACCTCCAGGGCATGAGATTCAGAGCTGGAAAGAAGCCATCCTTAGGCTGATGGAATTTTGAAGTTGCAGAGTTTATGAAGATAGAAGACAGCATGAAAAGAGACATCAGGATCTGAGGGTCATTTGGACATGAGCCCATCAACAAATGTGGAATATTACTTTATGTAAAGATGTGTTACAGTTGTGTATGTTGCGGATTATTACTCTAACTATGTAAAGCTGTGTTACATTTGTTTCTGCTGTATTTGTTTAATTGTGTAAAGATGTATTGCTGTTTTATCTTGCCTGCCTAAGGCGCCTGATTGGTCTAATAAAATGCTGAATGGCCAGTAGCGAGGCAGTAGAGGGATAGGAGGGGTTGGTGGGCAGAGCGAGTAAGTAGGAGGAATCTAAGCTCAAGAGGGGAAGAACAGAGAATGAGGAAGACACTTGGGCAGCTGCCAGGTGTCGAGGCAGCTTGAAAGGTAGGACATACAGAATGAAAGAAAGGTAAAAAGCTCTGAGCAAAATGTAGATGAAGAGAAACAGGTTAAATCAAGTTATAAGAAGTAGTATGACAAGCATAAGATAAGGCTGAGCTTTCATAATTGATGATAAGTCTCAGTGTCTTGATTGGAGCTGATTGGCAGACCAATATAGCAACAAAGGAGTGTATGTCTTCCTTCTTACTTGCTCTACTAGAAAAACCCAAGGGAAGGGGAGAAGGGGTGACTTTAGCTACCGAGGAGGAGGTAGAAGGAAGGATGTGGGCTACACTGGTTTTCCCTCTAAAGAAGTTTGGTTCCTAGGGTGCAGAAGAAGTTTTGTGCTGAACCTCTGGTAGGATTATGATTATTAATTACTACCTTTATGATTATTAACCACCACCCATGGTTAGTAGGTACTGAGCAGATTGGTGACACCTGCCATTATGGGAAGAGGGAAGAGTGGAAAAGAGCCTTATTTTGGCTACATCTTAGACCATATCCTCTCTACTAGTGTGCCTCTGTGAGAGCTGAATAGGTTTGAATGTTTGAATCTGTTTTTTGACAGTCAAGACTCAGCACTATTCAGTACTCAGGGCTGTTCCAGAGAGGAAGACATTGATAGTGACGGGGGCAGACACCTATGGAAACCTTTCTTGGAAATCTTTATAATGCAGTTACATTTTAAGAAAGGATAAGTCATTAATATCTTAAGTGTGGGTATTCTCCTAAGCCACACATCTTCACCATGATGAGTCTTCTTAACCTTGGCTGTGAATTAGAAGCTAGGGTTCACCAAAGACAAAAGACAGTTCATCTGTCTGGTACAGTGCTGATGTCTATAGTTGAGTGATACTCCTTAGTGCTCTGATCCTCAGCAGAGGTTAAACCCATCTGCTTTATATAAAGAGCTGAAAATGCCCCTACCAGGTCATTGTTCTTATATCATTGATAAATCTTGGCATCAATGTTATGTATAGCTGATTCTTTATTGAATCATAGTCATATTAGCACATGTGCTGGGTCAGCATTTATGTCTTAGGCTATAAATCTGGCAACACAATGGTAAGTGTTAGGTGCAGGTCAGTGAATGAGAAGCTGCCACAGAATGGGAGACTAGCATGATTAAAACATAAGCCTAATTTGCAGGGATGGATGCTTTTAATCCCACAGGCAGGTTCTGGATTTCTCTGCTAAATGTTTCTATTCACCATCACTCCAAAACCTATTATTTTAATTTAAAAGTTTTTTTTTTTTTTTTTTTTTTACATACCAATCACAGATCCCCTTCCTTCCCCTTCCTCCCACTCATCCCGCAGCTTCTGCCACCCCATCTTACCATCCACTCCTCAAAGAGGATAAGGCCTCCCATGGCATGTCTGGGATATCAGGTTGAGGCAGGACCCAGCCCCTCCCCCCTGTATCAAGGCTGAGCAAGGTATCCCTCTATAGGGAGTAGGCAAACCCCATTTTTAATGCATTGCTTAAAAGTTACTTGGGTTGAGCTCTTCTGTAATATCACTAATCTAATACAAATCCTCTGTGCTTATTGCCAAGTAGTTTTGGAATATTCTTGTGAGGTAACTTTCAAAAGAAGTAAAAAAGTTTAATTTCTTTCTTTCAGTTATTGAAAAGGTGAACTGTAAAACTGTATTATGCTGAAGGTCAGCACTGTGGGTATTCTGATTGAAATGTTGATGGAAGCTTAAAAATTGTTCTGGAATCTAGAAAATGAATTTGTTTGACTAAAGATTTTATGACATTGTATAGTGAGTATGGGAGTTCTTAGTTCATGAAAAGAGAACATGCACACATTGGTTTACCATTTTTCTTTTAGAGTAAAAATCAGAAACCCAGAGTCTATGCCTATTTTAAGTTTATTTTCATGCAGGTAAGGAATTAAGCTTGCATATATGCCACACACAGACACATACACACTGACACACACACTTTTACTAATAGTGATGTAAACTTCATAGTAAGGATTTAATAAATAAGAAAACAGAAGAAAATGAAAACGTATGCATTTGTTTTCCACCTTTCAATCTAAGAATGGCCACGATTAATGCTTTGGGTGTAATCTGCCCACTTTACCTATGTACATATATTACCTACACTATCATGCTTGCATTAATTCTGTAGATAGTTCTTGGAATCCTCCTTTTCTTACTGCATTTGGACACTGTAGTTCTCATCAAGTACTCCTTCACAACACAACTAACCTGGATAGTACTTTCTGTGATTTGGATATTGTAATTCATTTGACAAGTTTCTGCTAGGCATTAGATTGTTTCTAATTTTGGATTTAAATTTCATTTTGCTTTTTTACAATGTAAAAGTTGATACATTGAATATGTTTAAAAAATTCAAAAATGTTGAGGAAACAAAATACTGCAAGAGAATGCAGTTTTGTCTTGTTTGAAATGTGTAACAGGAGGCATGTTTTGTATGTCTGCAAATGTAATGCACACCATTGTGTTAGTCTCCCAGCTCTGAAAACATCAAACACTCGTGAAATGATTAAGTCATCTCAGTAGGCTGCACCTGGCATTATTTTTAGAAGCTTACCTTTCCTATGAGCTCTCTGGATGCCTGATCCCAGCTTTAGAAATATACCTTGATCTGCACTCAAGCTCCTTCCGAAGAATGGGTATCTTCATGCAGCCCGACTCCCAGCTTGGGCCTGTGGAACTCCGGCCTTCAGTAGAACCAGCTGAAAGGTCATTTTGTCAAGAGAATCTCCCCTAGTCTTGTGAAAAGAACTTGCTCCTATTCTGGGCCTCCAGATCCACTGCTGTCCTTCACAACTACAAGCCCTGTCTCCTCACTGGACCAATATAGTTTACCTAGTGAACAGTATCTGAGAAACTATATTTCTATTGCAAATATCAACCTCATACTGCAGTATACTATATTTTGCCTTTTGTGACCCCCAAGATCAATTTAAAATTCTTGAAAATGCTTAATAATTTAATCTTAAAAAGGACACTTCAAATATTGAGGTTTCTTCTTGTCTTTTTCACTGCTACACAAAGGCAGAGAAAGAGAGAAAGGCATAAATAGAAAGATTATAACTTACTGATTATTACCCAGTCTTATTTGACAATGAACAAACTTGGAAACCTGCAAAATACTTTTCCATTGAGCTTGAAAGCCTGTTCATTTGCCCCATGACTCCCCACATGTCTCTAATGTCTTAATGAACTCTGAAAACATCTGCATTGCAGGTAATATCACTATTTTTATTATAACAATATCAATGTTTTCAAAGTCACACAGTGGTATAGAAAAGTTTGGGTTAAGACACTAAATGTTCTAGGCCTCAGTTCCTCTAGGAATGGCAGGTCTCTGTTTTCACCTGATTATAACGTTCCATATCATAAAAACATAATCTTTCTGTTTTTTACCTTAGAATGCTGGCTAGAACATTTTATATACTTTATAGATTTAGAACACTTGCTATGGATTTACATTAAGCTGAATACTTTCCATACCTTTGTGGATAACAGAAATCTAACTGAAATGACTTTATTCCACAGGAGTAGTCATTGGCTGATATGACTGGGAAGACAGAAGTACATGGACTGTATTGTCAAATTCCAGAGCTGTAGAGAAAGTCAAGTGCTCTGACTCTGACTTGCTGCTGTCACGATGTTTTTGTGTTTTGATGCTCTGCCTTCTCTGTGTTGGCCTTATCTCCCAGGCCTAAAGAGCTAGACTATGCAGCTCACTGAGTCTCATGCTTATACCCTAAGCCTTCCAATTGGTTCTACTCCACACAATTTTGTCTTTATGGCTCATAACAGTCAATAAGCCATCTTCTAGGGTAACAGAGTCAGAAAGGACCAGATTCTTTGAATGTATATCAACAAATAACTCTATTTTTTTCTGTCTTCCAAACTTCCCGTGAGAACAATAAGCATTTATACTATTTCTTCTGTTTAGAGCAATTGTCTTTCTTTTTTTCCCAATTCTCATTCCAGAAAAATACAGTAAAAAGCTTGAATTAGTAGCCTTGTTTATTATAACTTGAGATGTATGTACCATCTCACTGTAAAGTTTCAGTGACACGATGCTGAGTTTTTGACTCACCATAGCAGGTGGTTGTGAAATTACAATGGGAAAGAAGTACTGTCAGCTCTGTGTGCTGTTGTGAACACAGTGTGTTTGAGATTGGGGGTAGCTAACTGAGTATGATGTAAATACATTTATAATCTAATGTACTGTTTTAATACTGTTGGAAAAAATACAATAAAAACTATAGAAAAGACAGAATAGTACTGGGATAAATATTTTTTTCTGTTATATTTATCTTATTTTCAGATTTTAAGTGTGTATTTGAGAGCTGTGTCTTTTTGGATATTTTGAGATGTTTGGCTGATATAACTGTACTGTTCCAACAGCAATTACTTGACACAGAGGATGCTCAGTGCACTCTCAGGGTACTTAAATCTCTGTTCTACCATCTAATCCTGTGGTGATGCTTATGAGTAAAACTTAATTCAAAGTTTAAATTTTCTGGTCTGGAAACCTTCCATTTTTGTAATTTAAACTATTTGGGAGGAACTTTCTGATACAAAGGAAAGCTGCCTATCCACAACTTGGTTATTTTGTCACATAAAGGCCGAGTGGTAAAAGTTCTTATTGGTCATGGGTCACAGAAACTATGAGAAGCCATTTTCCTTCTTCTGAAAGGCTGCTTCATCAGTGCACTACAAGAATTTCCATCCCACAGTGAGTCACCCTGTAAGTTTACTGCTTCCCGGCAAGTGGTTTAGCCTCCAGTTGCATAGCTATTCTTAGCTGCTCCACACCCCATAATGGATGGAAGATTCTGGATGATCTTACAGATGACACACTGTACCGATGGCAAACAGGGCATATCTGTCATATTGGGTTTCTAAGTCTCTCCTTTCTTTGGTGTACTAATGTAGGAGAGGCAGATGAAGTAAACAAAAACAATCAAACAAACAAAAAACAGATCTTCACCTTGTGATCTCAGCACCTTAGCTAACTCTTGAAGGGGAGCTTAAAGAGGATGTGGGGAAAGTAGATTCCTTTCAGTCTTCCAGATCACTAGGTTCCTGTCTACATTCTGGCTTTGATACAAAATGGCAAAGCAATAGGAATTTATGTTTCATCAGCACTATAGCACTGTGATCAGTGATGCTAGAGCAGCTGTGCTTGTAAAATGGTGTTGGGAATGGTAAATTGTATCATCTGTGACTGGCAATGTGGTCAGTGCTATCCACATCACAATGCAGACATTCTGTCTCATGAGATAAACTGTTTCACCTTTCCCCCAGATGACTCTGCCTAATAAATCGCACCATCAGTGTCATTTTTTTCTTTAAAAAAATGTGTAGTCACATCGAGACAATGTGCTTTCCTGTCTTTGCCACACGTGTGTCTTGCTGTGCCTTGTTCGTATTTAAGCCGTGGCTCTTCCCTGCTGCTCCCATCGATCCTCTCTCTAGTTGCCCTTCTACCCTTACCATCCTTGTGTGCCTGTGTGTCGAGGCTTTGACAACTTGGATTTCACATGAGAGTGAAAGCTTGTGAAATTTGTCTTTCTTAATCTAAGCCTGGATGATGTTTTACTAAACTGGATGCTCTCCAGTTTCACTGGGTATAGAGTGAGCAGTTTTTCAGGCAATTTATCTGTTGATGGGTTTCTAGGCAAGTTCCATATCTTGACTGTTAATATACATAGTTCTCTAGCAAACATCAGTATCTCTGCGGCATGCTCCCTTAGGTATACATCATTGTTTCTTTATATGTGTATTTAATGTGTGTGTTTTCCCCTTCTATATTTTCCAAGTACATGGCATAATCCTAGTATTATAGCAGGGATCCCTTATCTATATGAACTTGCATATATATGTATATTTGTAGAGAAAATAGAATTATATAATATTTATCTTTATCATCTGACTTTCAAATTCTGCTAAGCTAGTGGGAATGTATATACTCTTCAGCATCAAAATATCAAGTTACATGCTTCATCACAGTTCTTTTTAAAGAAATTATCTTTTTATACTCAGTTATTTTAGAAAGATGAGAAAAAATAATAAACAAGAAAATGTGTAATAATATAGTCACAATGACATCTTATTTTCTGAATATATGTAACATGTGAATCAGTATAGTTGCTAAGTTATAATGAGTTCATATTTAATGAGTAATATAGGAAAAACTTAAATTGAAAATATTGGAAGAATATTTGAAATAAACTGCTCAGAGACTGACAGTAATTAAATGACCATAAGAAAGTCTCCTGCCACTGTTCCAGGGCAGAGATCATAGTTATTTTTGTCACTATATGTGGGGATTTATGCACTCAGCATATATAGTAATTTGGGTTGTTTCCAAGTACTGAGACATAGTTTTATATGTTTATATATGCATATCATTTTCATACTCATACAAAAACCATTTTATTTTAAAAATAGAAACAATTGATATATACCTTCCTCCTTTTTTTGTGGTGCTGCAAATTGAACCTAGAGGTTTTGAACTGAGGTTTATTTACCATGTATGGAGCCAATCTTTGCTTTGGGTAAGGGTAGAACTTGATATATGCATCATGAGTTTAGGCTCTAAGTTCACCACTGGAAAATTGCAAGATTTTGCTGAAAATCTGAAATGGGACACATTGTACAGTAGCTTGAATGGGAAAGGTCAGGCTGACCTTTGGGAGTAATTCAGAGGCTGTCACTCATCTCTGCCATCTTCTCTCTCCTGCTTTTGGGAAGATGTTGCTCTCCCTCTTTGTGGGAGGTCATTCTACTCCTGCATGTTCAGTTGATAGCTAGCTCTATAAATTGAGACACTAAGAAATATTCATAGAACTGGGAGACTCAGGACTGAGAGACCTCTTCTGGTCCTGAGAGGATGCTTTTATAGTTTTGTGTAGTGTGTTTGTAGTTCACTTTGTGATATTGTAAAAGCCTCATGTGTGTAGATGTAGAGAATGTTAAAAGCCGGTGCTCAAAGCTCACTAGCAAGAATATCTTTGTCCCTGTAGCCCTCATCTGCCCTGGCAACTTCACTAGCTCTCAGGGGAACATTTCTCTTAGAGAATGAAGAACCAAGATCAACAAGTACTTTCAGTTGAAAGAAGCAGATCGTTTTCTTAGTTGATAATACTGATTTTGTTCTGTTGGTATTTGTATAGAAGTCAAATCCACTTGGAAGCATTTTCACATGTCCTGCAGTTGACCTTTGTTCTATGTTGGGGTGGGTACTTCTGTGCATTCTTTCTAAATGAAAGAACAAGACACTGAAAGAGTAAAAAGTACGCTTGTGAGACTAGGGTTAACAGTTTCTGAAAACCTACCTGTGTCTGATATGAATCTGATGTTTGCATGCTCTTTAAAGTAGACCAGGTGACTTTGGTATTACATTTATTCCAGTTTTTCAGATCAGGAAATGAAGTACTGAAAAATTCAGTGATTTCCCTCAGGACATGAAAATATAGTCATCGATAAAGAAGGTGCTTAGACCCAACCCCTGGTCCTGACTGAGAACACTGAGTACTGTCTATGTGGCAGATTGATGGGGATAGAATGTGGAGACTCTAGTAAGAAATTGCTTTCAGGAGTTTCCAAGTTTAGTGGCTGCATCCAGATTACAATGGCTATAGTGTGCCACTAACACAGTGGAGCTCAATTTAATGATTTTAGCCTATAGGATTACTATCTTTGCTACACACATTTTAAATTATTAAAGTCAACAGTCAGGAAAGAAAAGGCTATTAATTTGAGAGAGGCTGGAATGAGTTGGAGGGAGGAAACAATAGAGGCTGGAGGGAGAAAAGGAAGCGAGGGGGGGGAAGTAATCTAATTACATTTTAATTAAAATGTATTAAAACAGTAACAACAACTTTTTTTATTTTATTTTTTGAGGGATGGCAAGAGATCTTTATAAGCAGCTAAAGACGGGAAGGGAAAGAATAGATCATGTTCATCAAACTTAGTATTATTTAATTGTGTAAAAAATCTGACTATGGGGGGCTGGAGAGATGGCTCAGCGGTTAAGAGCACCGTCTGCTCTTCCAGAGGACCCGGGTTCAATTCCCAGCACCCACATGGCAGCTAACAACTGTCTGTAGTTCCAGTTCCAGGCAAACACCAAGGCAAATAAATAAAAGTTTAAAAAAAAAATCTGACTATGATAACACATGATGTTAACTTCTCAGTGTGTTTTAGGTAATCTCTGACACTTTCACTATAAGTCTAAATGATAGTGGGCCAATTCCACAGAACTCAGACTAAGCAAATGACATTGAATTACAGGTTTAGAGCAAAAAGAAATTTACTCTCTCTATATATTAATGTGTGTACGAAATGGCTCGTGCACATGTGTGTGCACTTTAAGGGGAACACAGAGCAGATTAACTGACCAGATTAATTAATTTTTCAATTTTTAAATTACATTTTACATAGGCCAAACAGTTTCTTTATTTACAAAATAATTTTTACAGCATACAGATAAACATTCCCACTACATTTTTCTATATGTGGATGTGTTGTGGGTGGTGCACACATAGAGGCCAGAGGACACTTTTCTGCATTTAGTTTTCTGTTACTCATGGCTTCTCCACTGACTCACATTCTCAGTTATGATGACTAGTGCCTTGTATCCACTGAGCCTCCTTCCATCTGAGAAGATTAATGGGAAGATCTATTGTTTATGGTTATACCTTCACTTGACTTTTAGATGTCAATATTTGTAGTATCAACATTAAACTTAACAAGTAGTTTTTTTAAGTACCAACTTTTTATTAGGTACTGAGGGCAGGGCGATAAAAACAGAAATGGGGGGGCTGGAGAGATGGCTCAGAGGTTAAGAGCACTGACTGTGCTTCCAGAGGTCCTGAGTTTGATTCCCAGCAACCACATGGTGACTCACAACCATCTGTAATGACACTTGGTACCCTCTTCTGTATACAGTATACATAATAAAGAAATAAATATTTTTAAAAAAAAACAGAAATGGTTTCTGCCTTGAGGGTGTTGTGTGTTGGTCCATATTAATTGCTATCATCATGAGTGTTACTGACCCTGCATGAAGCATTTCACATCATGTTACAAGCTTCTGGGCTATTAAAAGGTAATAATCATGGAACATGGTTGTACCATGTGAGCTCCAGTTCTGCTTTAAAAGCTCACCTTCTAACAATAAAGGCAGTGTTTAAACACACAAACAATTAGTATTACAAGTGAGAAATTTAAGATGTTTGATTTGGGTCAAAATGTGAGAAAATCCTTCTTTAGTGATTAACATCTAGAAAGAGCATCAAAGAACAAGGTTAAGAATTGAAGCCACATTTAGGAGCCAGCTTCTGGCTTCAAAGGGAAAATTGTTATTGAAATGTCCATGCAGACAAATGTATAATATCATCTCTGAGATAGCTATGATTGGCAGTTAGCTGGGCAAAAGGAAGGAAAGAGAAAATTTAAAAGAAGGTATTAGGTCATTGATTCATCTTCTTCTATTCCAGAAAACTGAAGCATAAAACTCTACATTTAAAATTGGGTAGTTTCAACAGTAACAACAAATAAACCAGCAACACACTGTAGATTTGTAGGAGCAGAAGCTCTATACAATCATGGTCTGCTTTCTGCTGAATGACAGAGTATCACAAACATTATAATTTATAGATGTTTATTTGGCTTAGCATTCTGGATGCTTGAAAATCTTGACTATGTGGCATCTCCATCCCAGTTTTCTTTCTGTTGCCCTGATAAACACCATGACCAAAAGCAACCTTGAGAGGAAAGGGTTTAGTTCATCATATAGTTTATCATTTATCTGTGAGAAAAGTCAGGACAGGAGCTAAAGGCAGGAACCTAGAGGCAAGAACTGAAGCAGAGACCATGGAGGCCATGGAGGAATGCTGTTTACTGGCTTGCTCCCATGGCTTGATCAGTTTGCTTTCTTATACAACCCAAGACCACCTGTCTAGGGGTAGCATTGACCATGGTGGACCAGGCCTTCCCATATCAAACATTAATAATAAAATGTCCCTAAATAATTGCCTACAGGCCAATCCAGTGGAAGCAATTCCTCAATTAGATTTCTTATTGCCAGATATGTATAGGTTTGTGTCACTGAAAAAAACAAAAAAACAAAAAAACAAAAAAAACAACTAACCAGCATAATTTGTGAGTGTTTTTGTTTTGCAGCATAGACAAGGAACAGGGGTCAGAGTGTGTAACTGGCCCACTTCAACAATAGCAACCTTGTTTATTCATGAGAGCAGAGTCCTTGTGGCTTACAGATATTCTCTTTCTTTCTTGTGTTTTGAAAAATGGCATCTCTGTGTAGCCCTGATTGGCATGGGAACTTGACTATACAGACCAAGCTGGTCTTGAACTCAGAGATTTGCTAGCTCAGCCTTCTAAGTGCTGGAGTTAAATATGTGTACCACATCAGGCCAAAGTATCCCCCTCTGAAGACCACTAACAATGGAAATTAACTTTCAGCATTCATTTGGGAGGGAGTGGACACTATTGAAACTACTGGTTGAGGATATGTGTGTTTTTCAATGTACAGAGGAGGGAAAGAAAAGAGAAGAGGAGAAAGGATGGAGGAGGAAGAGGAGAGAGAGATAGGAAGGGAGGTGTGGATGGAGAATCTTTCTCTGTAGACCTTGCTTTCTGTGCTTTCTATATTACAATGTACTGATATTACCTTAAAAACAAAAGAAAACAAAGAAATCCTTTGGCTTTATTATGCCTTACATTAATTCAACCCAATCAAACATAATGCAGTGTTTGGCCAGATACTAGACATTGCTTCTGTGTTTGTGTATGCAGCTGTCTTAGAACTCTTAGAGTTGAGAGTGACATGAAACTCAGGCACAACCATGTGCCCTGTCATGATGTTTTCCCAGCACTGCTCCCAATGCCAGGGAATTCATGCTCAGGAGGGGCCTACTCATGTATGAGAATGAGAAATGCTGGGGTAGATAGGACATGAATAAAGTTCATGACCTTTATAGTGAAAATGAGAACAGTGGGATGCACCTGACTTTGCTGTCTAGCTCTCCCAGTTAAAATGAGGACACTTTTCTTCTACCTCAGGCAAACTTAGTGACATTTATTCTAATAGCTGCTTTTATTTTGTAGCTTTTACAATATTTAAAGCCTAATTAATTCATTACAGATATGTATTGCTACCCCCGAATGTTGACAGAAGTACATTTTTGTTTGAAGGCTTTTTTGGGGAGAGTAAGTTTGGTGCCATCCCGAGGACCAGAGTTTGCTCTCCGACATGCACGCAGTGGAAGGGGAGAAATGCTTAATTTCAGCAAGTTGTCCTTTGATCTCCACTCTTTGCCTTAGTACAGAGCACAGGCACAGTACTCAAATATATAAACAAACAGACAAATAAGTGTAATTTAAAATATTAAGTATAATAAATTTATTGCTTCCTTGTAGTCCTTTTGTAATGCTCATTTTATGACGATAGAGCACCATGAAATTGCTATGTCCTGGAAGCCTTGGGCATCCCTCTTCCTATAAACACCTAGGTGCCCTTTCAGCCTCTGGAAACCGTAGTTACAAATCACATTTAATGGCAATATCATGTTGTAAATATACAGAATTCTTGATAGGATTCTAAAGTATTTCACACTTAGAAGTCACTTTTCCTGGGTCACAGATCTTTAGAAATGCTTTTCAACTGAGAGGGAAAAAAATCTAATTGGAGAACTTATTTATTTGGGCCATGGTTTGGAAGTTTCTCCTGTTTATCTAATGTTCCTAAATATTCCCAAAGGGCTGGAAAACAAGAGGTGTGCCTCAGTGGTGGTGTTTGTGGTCTCTGTGCATGGTGATATGTGTCGAGGACAAGGTTGTAAGGTATGACCTCACTGGGAACTCTGACCTGAGTCATACTCCCTCACTGACTGTGCGTTCTGTTAATCAGTTTATAGACACCTCAATAACATTCTGATATCAATATAGGAAATGAAAATCTATAAAAGGGGGGGGGAAATGCCTGTGTTGTCAAGGACAATGCCTTTGTTAGGAGTGACTACAGTTCTCATTTAGTTCTGGAATTAGCTAAAAATAAGATGAAAAACAAGATGCATTTAAAATGAGAGCAATAAATTCACAGGAAGGGATTAGAAGGACAGAAGGAGGATTAATTGCAGCATGAACAAAGAATATAGGCAAAAGGAAAAAAAAGTTTTTATTGCATTTGAAGAAATTAGTTCCTGCTTTGGAACAATGCCTCAGGGTAGAAACCAGTTAAAGGTGCTCAGGAAGGTTGGACCTAGGGATCCTGATTAGGGACACCACAGGCATTTCAACTTTTATTGACTATTTTTTTTTTTTTTTTTTTTTTTTTTGCTAAAGAATTAAAACATTTCAGTTTCACAAATCTAGCCACAGTTGGCATTTTACAGAAACTGAAAGGGGCTGAGCTACCTGGGAGAGCGGCCAGGACACAAGACTGACTTAGCTGGCAGCATTTGTCCATTTCACCTTCTGAATAGTCTCCTGAATTACTTTGGCTTTGCAAATATTTCACCATATTATTAGAGACACAGCTGGTTCAGAAAGGAAATGGAGGCAAGCAAATGGAGCTAACAGAGGGACACGTGTGGACAAAATCCAGAAAAGGAGGAGGAAGCTCAGTGGTAGACTATGCCACCCACCTGGCAGTTCCTGTTAGTCACCTAGCATGGGGTCTTGTTTTTTATCCACTGATGTGAACCAAACCTTAATCTGCTTTTTTTGAAGATCAAATGCAGTTGTATACACAAGATGGGCAACTTAAGCAAGTCACCCCTGGCACTTTTAATGACTGTCTTAATTCTATTGCTGTGAGGAGACACCATGACCATACCAACTCTTATGAAAAAAACAAAAACAAAAACATTTAATTGGGGCTTAGGGGATTACGTGCAGTATCAGAGATCTAGGCCATTACCATCATGATGGGGAGCATGGTGACATACAGGCAGACATGTTGCTGGAGACGTAGCTGAAAATTCTACATCCATATCTGCACGTAGCAAAGAGAGAGAGGGAGGCGAGGAAAGACCACACACACACACACACACACACACACACACACACACACACACACACACACAAAGAGATAGAGAGACAGAGAGTCACTGGGCCTAGTTTGAATTTTGGAAACCTCAAAGTCTACCCCAGGTGAAACACTTTCTTTGACAAGGCCACATCCACGCCAGTAAATCCACACCTCCTAATCCTTCTCAAGGTATGCCACTCCCTGATGATTAAGCTTTAAACTACATGAAGGTATAGAGGCCACTCAAGACACCACAATGACCCAGGTCCTGCCTTTGAACATTTTTGATTATTCCAGACATAAAACATGCATGTTGATTTTAAATGTTAATGAATAAGTGGAGAACACTGTGTTAATCACTGTACAAATGGCAGCATCACTTATTCCCTTGGCTTTATATAAAACAATTAACAGATTGCTTCCGGTTCCGCCGCCGGGACCGGTGCTCTCTGCTGCGTCCCAGCACACTCTGGAGCAGGGGGCAGCTGAACTCTGCACCTGGCCACACCCACAGCTCCTGCTGCTGCTGAGGGTATCTGCAAGGATCCCTACTGGGACCCCGAACTGAGTGAACTGAGCAAACCAACTGCAGGGGTCTCTGAGGGGTGGATTCGAACCCTGACCAGAGGTGAGGAGGGTTCGGCAGGCCTCAGCGCCTGTATCCTGGCCTGGGAGGGAGAGTTGAGCTCTCATTGCTTCCGGTTCCGCCGCCGGGACCGGTGCTCTCTGCTGCGTCCCAGCACACTCTGGAGCAGGGGGCAGCTGAACTCTGCACCTGGCCACACCCACAGCTCCTGCTGCTGCTGAGGGTATCTGCAAGGATCCCTATTGCGACCCCGAACTGAGTGAACTGAGCAAACCAACTGCAGGGGTCTCTGAGGGGCGAATTTGAACCTGACCAGAGAGGTGACAGGAGACACACAAACCAAAGTGCCACAACTGACCAGGACCCGTCTAATCGTGAACCACTGAACCCATGGGCAAACGTCAGTGCAAGAAATTACATAATAATACAAAGGGCAATATGGTAACTCCAGAAGAGAGTGGCGATCTTACAAATACAAGACCTGAACTGAGCAATGAAGAGGAAAC
>PVIH01000842.1:93172-289261 GCA_004025045.1 Sigmodon hispidus | reverse complement strand
GTCTGGAGGATAAAACCCAGTTAAGGTCAAACTACATTAAAGTTTTTTGCTGGCTGTGGTGGAAGCTGTCTGGATGGGTAATGCTAGTGTTATGCCACTAGAAGCACTTGGTTTCTTTATGGGATGAAATGGATTAATGTGAGCAGTTTAAGCAAATCATAGACTGAAATAAAACTTTAGCATTGTTTAATATGTAAAATTCTGTGTGGCAAGTTTTTCTTATAAAAGGCTGACCTTGGAGAGAAGGTCTTGTAAATGCATGCTGAGGTCAGCAACTTGCATGCTGAGCCAAGGATACCTATGATTTTGTACTGACTGTAAGTGAGATAGTTTCTATGATTGATGAAGTGTGGGAAAGAAAATACAGAATTAGCTGGGTAGTGATTGCTTACACTCAGGAGACAGAGGCAGTCAGATATCTGTGAGTTCAAGATAAGCCTGATCTACAAAGTGAGTTCTAGGACAGCCAGGGCTACATAAAGAAACCCACCCTGTCTCAAAACAAAAGAATAAAAACACTCCTCCCCAAAACAAAACAGAACTAAAGGATTGTGGGGGAATTGTACGGACATTCAAGAGAAAGACCAGATGTCAAAAGGTGGGTCACAGGGATTTAGGGGGACCAGTTTCAAATGTTCAGTATAACAATCACCAAATGGGATTCATCTAACAATCTGAATCTTATTTATATGGGGGGAAAGACTCATATACTTGCTAAGTGAATCTTTCCAAAAGATAGCCCTCATTCCTCAAGTTCATTACTAATGCATTGGAAATGTCTGGCTAGGCCATGGCAGGAATTCTAACAGTGCAGGTTCCAGTTGACTTGCCTGGGAAGTGGTGATGGGAAGAACAGCCTGCAGCTCAGGGAGCGTGCTGCTGTCCCAGGGTGAGACAGCAGTGCTCTTCTAGCACAGTCATGGAGATGCTGCTCTTCTGCAGAACTGGGACTCTTACTGCAAGGGGCTTAAATAAAGAGCCAGTGGCTGCCCAGTGCAGCATTTTGATCAAACTATATGATTGTAGCTCATAATAGGCTACTATAACAAAAATACCATAGACTAGATAATGTAAACAGTTTTTACCTTTCAGGATGCACAAACATCCAAGATGGAGGCAGATCAGTGTTTGGTGAGGCTCCCCTTCCTGACTTGTAGATGGATACTGTGTCCTCACATAGTAGAAGTTATCACATGTCTGTTTTTACCAGACAGCCCATTCTGGAGGGCTCCACCATAACTGAATTACCGTGCAAATAGCTCATCTGTGGTGGTTTAAATAGGTATGGCCTCATAGACTTATGTGTTTGAATACTTGATCATAGGAAGTGGCACTATTAGGTAGTCCATGACAGTAATGGACTAAACCTCTGAAACTAAGCCCTAATTAAGTATTTTATACAAGTTATCATGGTCATGGTGTCTCTTACAGCAATAGAAAAGACATCTCCAAATATTTTAAGAAGTAGGTTTAGGTAGGAATTTGGAAGGGCCCCAGAGCTGTCTGTAGCAAAGCATGCAGAAATTACTATGACGTTGGAGAGGGTTGTGTCCCTATGATGCTGTTGGTAACATGGAGAGGCCCAGGTAGCAAGCACTACAGAGTTGAGATGGGTCCATAGAGGATTTGTAGAGCAAGAACTCCATTTTCTAGCTTTCTTGTTCTGTCCTGTGACATTTCTCTCTTTGGTTGAGTATTATTTATGATCAGATACCTAACACCATTCTGAGTGCTGTGTGTAGATCAAACGTCTAGTGGAAGAAAGTAACCTGGCATCCCTCACTTGTCAGGATAAGGACTGACAGCATTTCCCAAGACTCCTTAGCCAGACTCTCATCTACTTTTATGGTCTGCAAGACCAGCAATTTTATGGAGTTTTAGTTATCTTACAGACTATTTCACAGTTGGGGTTTTCTGATTTTGTGTAATTACGAAGATGAAAGTGAGGTTATAAATCTTTATGTGGAAGACCACAGTGAAAATGCCCTCTCATGTTGAGGGCATGTCCATTCAGCATGCATCACTAACTTAACCTTGTTGCCTGCTGAGGTTTGTCAAATTTCACTAATAGAAACTTTCCCTCTGCCTACCTCCTTTTCTACGCTGTACTCTTCAGAAGAAAATGAGCTATATAAGGCCCCAAATCAGGGAGTTATGCTTCATTCACTTCTTTGAGAGGGAAAAACAAAAACAGACAAGACTGGCTTTTACCTCTATGAATACTCTGGGGTTGAATGTCATGCTGACCATTTTGGGATGACGAATGTCCCTGCACTCATCCACTTAATACCACTAAAAAAGCCAACTAAAATGGCTCCCACATGTTTCCAGAATAACCCCTAGGGGTCAGTACTGTCCTACTGGAACCACTAGCCTCAAGATTTCTGACTCTAGCTTCTTCAGAGTGTGACCTGTCAGCATTAACAAAAGGAGTCTACATTTGGATGCTATCCTGCTTAGGGACAGAAGGTATTTTTCACCTCTGATCAGTAGCTACTTATCTGAGCTGCTTGCCTTTGGAAGCCCTTCTTTTTTTTTTTTTTTTTTAAACTTTATTTATTTATTTATTTGCCTTGGTGTTTGCCTGGAACTGGAACTACAGACAGTTGTTAGCTGCCATGTGGGTGCTGGGAATCGAACCTGGGTCCTCTGGAAGAGCAGACGGTGCTCTTAACCGCTGAGCCATCTCTCCAGCCCCTGGAAGCCCTTCTGAATAGTGTTTTACATAGTATTTTGTTAAACAATTATGGGGCAACTAATGGAACAAGTTAGTAACAGGCACAGTGGTGCAGTAACACCGAGGAAGCCATAACATCAGGATGACCCAGAAAATGGCCAACTAGTGACAATTAACTGAGCTTAACCAGATAGCACTCTTTGATGGAAGAGATGACTCAGCTCAGCCTAATCTAGTTAGGAGAAGCTGTACAGCAAATGCATAAATTTGATGTTAACCTATTAGCATAAAACGTTAGCATATTATATAATATTTTTAGAATGCTAATATCCAAGACTTTCAGAACCATAATTAAATAGGTGCTTCATAGATATCATCAAACTACACATTAGGGCCAGAGATATGGCTAAGAGCAGCCGCTGCTATTGCAGAGGACCTGAGGTCAGTTTCCAGCACCCATGACTCACATCCACCTTTAACTCTAGCTCCAGGGGATCTGGGACCCTTTACTGGCCTCTGCACTCGAGTGTATACACACACATCAAAAAACAAGACATAATTTTAAAATAAGTATTTTTTACAATGATTACACATTAGATTTAAAACATGCTCTAAGACTTTAAAGGCATTAAGCTGGTCAGCTCCTTTTATTGGTTGATGCTGTTCTGTATCCTAGAAAATAATCAGGGAATTTAATTTCTAAAATAAATGCAACTTATTGCTTATATTACTTTTTTACAGTAGCAAAAACGTAGAAAAGCCCTCAAATAAGGAAATAGTTAATTTTATATGCCTGTGATAGAATGTGATAAATTATTTTTTCTAATGTCATTTAAGTATTCAAACATTATTTTAGACCTTAAAAAGAACAAGGAAAAAAAAATGCCATGAGGCAGTAAGTGAAAAGACAGAATGTAATCTGTGAATCTGCGTCTGTCATGCTCTTGATGTTAGGAAGGAAGCAAAAAGAGGGAAATGCCAAGTTATGATCCTCGCAGGCTGCTTAACTTCCTGCTATTTTTGTGAAATTTTTCCAATTTTTTTGAAGTGAAAAACTGAATTTACTTTTTAAAAAAATTATTTTTAGTTTATGTGCACTGGTGTTTTGCCTGCTTGTATGTGTGAGGATGTCTGATCTATAGGAACTGGAGTTATGGGCAGCTGTGAGCCTCCGCCCTGTGGGGTACTGGGAATTGAATCCTGGTCCTCTGGAAGAACAGTAAGCACTGAGCTATCTCTCCAGCCCAGCAAGTATTATTTTCCAAATAATGAGAATTATTCTTTAATTTATTAACATTTATTTTGGGAAAATGAGGGGGTTTTGTTGTTGCTGTTGTTTGTTTTTAAAGAAGGGTTTCTCTGTAACAGCCCTTGCTGTCCTGGAACCATCTCTGTAGACCAGGTTGGCCTCAAACTCACAGAGATAAGCCTGCCTCTGTCTCCCAAGTGCTGGGAGTAAAGGTGTAGATCACCACAACCAGCCCAAATTTCAGGATGACAACATGTTTTTTTTAATTTATTTATTTATTATGTACACAGTGTACCAGAAGGCACCAGATCTCATTACAGATGGTTGTGAGCCACCATGAAGCTGCTGGGAATTGAACAGACATCAGGATATCTTCCTCCATTGCTACACCTTAGCTTTTAGAAACATGAACTACGGATGAATTTGGATTCCACCATGTAAGCTAGACTGCTGATCACTGAGCCTGGGATTCAATTGTCTCCAGCCATGCTCAGTATTGGGGTTATCGCTTACATGGGCTACTACACCAAGCTTTTTCACATAGTTTCTGGGGATCCTAAGATAGATCCTCATGTTTGTCCAACAGGTACCTTGACCACTGAGCTATCTCCATACCTTACAGTGAACATCTCTATCAAGTTCCCCAAGTGATGCTGATGGGGCTAGGTAGTCTTGGACCACACTTGGAAGATGGTACCACTGGTTATCAATGTTTTCCATGAATCTGTGGTTAAGCATCGCCTACAGTAGTTGTGACAGGAAGTGCCCAAACTGCTGAGAGGAAACAGAGAGTGCTGTATGGTTACCCTGGTAAAGGAGCACTATCCTTCTTGGGAACTGTAGGAAATTATGACTGAGTCACTTGCTGTGATGTGGCTGGATCAGTCTTCCTGGCAACTGCTCAGTGAATTCTTTTAGTTTTTTAAATTTTTATTATTATTGTATGAATTGGTGTTTTGCCTGCATGTATAACTGTGTGAGGGTGTTGTCAGATCTTGAGTCACAGACAGCTGTTTAGCTGCCATGTGGATGCTGGGAATTGAACTCAGGTCCTCTAGAAGAACAGTCAGTGCTCTTAACCACTGAGCCATCTCTCCAGCACCTGCTCAGTGAATTCTGAAAACAAGTTCAAGAGTAGAAATTGGGTGTGTTTTGTTGTGTTTTTTTCCAGACAGGGTTTCTCTGTGTATCCTTAGCTGTCCTGGGCCTCACTTTGTAGACTAGGATATCCTTAAACTCACAGATACCTGCTTGCCTTTGCCTCCCAAGTGCTGGGATTAAAGGTGTGTACCATCACTGCCCAGCTTGGGTAAGTAAGCATTTTTTTTAATTGTATTTATTTATTATGTATATAGTATACAGAAGAGGGTACTAGATCTCATTTATAGATGGTTGTGAGCCACCATGTGGTTTCTGGGAATTGAACTCAGAACCTATGGAAGAACAGTCAATGCTCTTAACCTCTGAGCCATCTCTCCAGTCCCCAGAAGTAAGCATTTTAAAATTTTGGGTGAGTGGCCCCTGGTCTTTCTATCACCCATCTTTGATTTGAGAGTATAGAGTGAACAAGACATTGGCTGGCTGTCCATTGGCTTTCCCTTTCCACTCTCATAGCTCTCTCCAGGGCTGTTCAGCAGCAGCCCCTATGACTTTGCTAATTGTCTATTACAGTGGAACCTCTTTTCCTATTAAATTAGGAACTTAGTTACGCCACAGTATTTCCTTCTTTCAGCTCTTCATCTGATGGGTTTCCTGCCAATACATAAGCTTTGCCCGCCCCACCACATTCCCTTCTCAGAAGAACCAATATTACAGGTCAAGACAAACAGAGGAGGGGCAATGACAGCAGCTGGAAGCACAGGGACTTGGGGGTGCACTCAATGTTCCAATGTTTTTCCTTTCCACTAGGGTACACTGTGAGCCTAACGAGCTGTATTTGTGTGCCTTGCTGTTCCAGTTAGACTTCCATTACAAACAGTGTTCCTCCCCCTAAGGAAACTGTCTTAAATGGGAGAAGAGTGGCAAGAGGAGCCCTCTAGGTGACAACAAAGTGGTCCCTTTGGGTCAAGCATGTTGCTATCTCCTTACCACGGACTAGTCAGTCACCAGAGAATACACTCTGCTCATTAAAAGAATGACCCCGCCCCTGGGACTGGGGAGACAGCTAAAAAGCTAAAAGCATTAGCTATGCAAACTGGAACCCACTTAAAAAAAAGAAGGGTGGGATGGGGAGGCAGGATGTGGAGATGTGCATCTGTAATCCCAACACACTTGTGGTAAAATGAGAGATGGAGACAGGAACGGTCCAGGAGCTGGCAGGCTAGATAGCCTGGAATACACAATACTCATAGTTCCCTTCTGAATGCCATTCTCGCACCCTGGCACATGCATACACAGCCTTCCTGGACATTCCTTTGCTTCTGTAAATGAACCTGTGGTCTAACCTGACTTTCCTGGCTGTTCTGTCTCCAGTTCCTTTCTTTCTTTTTTAAAATACAGATGAGATTAAAACACAGTTGATTCCAGGCAGAAGATCTTGACTCCTTTGCTAAGGTGTGTCTTTGGGGATTCTTCATCACAGGGTTACTGTCAGGTTCAAGGCAGGGATAGGGGAAGGGAGTGAACGTGAACTATTTCTACCTGTGTCTGGAATAGGAAATATTCTTTAATGCCCCGTCCTCAGTACTGACCTTTTTGCAGTCTCTTCTTTCTTTGGTGAAGTCTCCCACTTTCATGGCCTCACCTATCGTCTCTTTGATAAAATCATTTAAGGAGATAAAAAGACTAAGGCTGTAACATAGGCAGAACCAATGCACAAGTATAATTAATGCCCACTACTATTGGCTCTGTTCATCAGTCTTCTAAGACTTTGGGAACAATACCGATAAGCCCATTTTCCCACATGGAGGAACGCCTTTCCCCTCTGCCGCCATTTATGTGCCCTTCTGGTCTCATGCGTCTTTTCTATCTCCTGATCAGAGCGTTGTTCTTCTTTTTACGTCCTTGGTCTGTCCCATTCTGACTGACTGCTCCCTTTTTATTTTTTCCCTAAAGCAGCCCCTTTCAAATGCTGGCATATCATAACCCTCAGAGAAAAAGATACACCGTATGAAAGAAGCCAGCCACAAAGGCCCACAGACTGGATGATTCTGTTCCTATGAAATGTCTGGAGCTGGCAAATCTGTAGGGACGGGAAGCAGATTACTTGTAGCCTGGGGCTGGAATGAGGGGTGGGGAATGAGGAGTGACTGACAAAGAGGCTGGGATTTCTTTGTGTTGCACTGAAAAGGTTTGAAGTTGGAAGAGACATTTGCAAAGCTTTGTAGATATACTAATATCCACTAAACTGCACTCTTTAAACAAACCCATACTCTAGTAAACCTATTAGAAAAAACAAACAAACAAAAACATAATGGTGTAGTTATTGATCAGGTTTCTGTCACTAAGAAATATAATACCAAGAAGAGATAATTTATGAAGATCGATTTTATTTATGTTGTGTGTGTGTGTGTATGCATATGTGTGGGTGCCTGTGAAGGCCAGAAGAGGGTGCTGGATCATCTGGAGCTGCATTTACAGGAGGTTGTAAGCTGTCCAATGTGGGTGCTAGGAGCTCAACTCTGGTCTTTTGCAAGAACAGCAAGTGCTGGGCCAAATCCTCCATTCCCAGAGATGGTTTCAGATGTGTCAGTCTGTGATCACTTGGCCTGCTTGTTCTGGGCCTGTGGTGAGGCAAGGATAGTGTGGTGAGGAAAGCTTCTTGCTTTGTGGTAGCTGAGAAACAAAGATACACCTTATTAATATAATAAAATCTATTCTTCAAACCCAGTAAGCTATGAGTCTATAAGTAGGCCCATCCATTAGTAGGTCAAAGGTCTTATGATCCAGTTGCCTTCCACAGGCTTCTCTCTTTATACTACTGCACAGGGGAACAAGCCTTCAATGTTTAAGATTTGCAGGCCATTCTGAACATAAACCATGACAGTTGGTTGTAAAAGACTTTTGGCCTTCACCCTAGCTGAGCAGGCTTTCTTCCCTTGGCTTTAGGGGACCTGATTTAGTTGCAGCATGTATTTGTGAAGAATTCCTAAGTGCTGCTGCTCCTGAACCACCCACTGAGAACCACCATGCTGTAGAGGCTAGTGCCCCACAAAGAGCTATGAGTCAAGCATGGGGAGCATGCCTGTGGCCCTAGCTGCTCTGGAGACTGAGGGGATTCTTCTTTCTTTTTTTTAAAAAGGAGATTTTTAAAATTTATTTTATGTATATGAGTGCTTTCTGCATGTACATCTTTATGTCAGAAGAGGGCATCAGATCCCTCTAAAGATGGTTGTGAGCCACCATGTGGTTGCTGGGAATTGAACTCTGGACCTTTGGAAGAGCAGCCAGTGCTCTTAACTGATGTGCCATCTCTCCAGCCTCTCCCCTGCCTCCTAATTTACTAATGTGCAAGTTGAACTTTTATAATTCAGTATAAGTACATGTCTTTCTTTTTAATTAACTGAAAAATACTCCATAGTATATTTTAACTCATTCAGCTTATTTCCCTACTGAAGAAGACTCTAGGGGCTTCCATTTTATTTATTTTTTAAAATGCAGCTAGTTGCCTGGCAGTGGTGGTACCCTCCATTTAATCCCAGCACTTGGGGGGGGGGAGTAAGAGACATGTGGATCTCTGTGAGTTTAAAGCCAGCTTGGTCTACAGAGTGAGTTCCAGGATTGCCAGGCCTACACAGAGAAATGCTGTTTCAAAAAAACAAAACAAGGCAACTAGTATCATAGTAAATATCCTCAGTGTGTGTGTGGTTTACACTGAAAGTTTCCAGGGAGAATAAGCTCCCTGGAAGATCTACAAGTAAATCCATTTCAACTATAGTAGATGTTGATGGATTCTGTTCCAAGGAAGCTATACAAGTTCCCAAGTCTTATTTGATCCAATGTTCCAGAGGACAAATGAAATGGAATGTTTTTTCATGCTTTTTTGGCAATCTGCATTTTTCTATTTTATGCAAAGCAGACTTGGTTCCTTTGCCCATTCTTTCGAACTTTTGCCTTAGCATTTCTTTTGTCAAAGGGTTTAGAAACTTCCCTGTTTTTTTTTCCAGCAGGTATTTAATTTTTCTATATTAAACTAGAACAAAACTGAGAATCTAAAATGTCTTCCGCTTTACCCTACTTTGATTTTCCTGAGGGCAGCATATGCATGTTCTGTATCAGAGTGACCTGTGGGTATTTGTTAAACAACAAAAGGAGACTTCCTCAGAACTCTCCAAAGAGGGTGATGGCAATCACCATATCCAAGCCATCTTTACATCACTCTGCCTCAGCTGCCTGAGTCTCCTATGATTTCTAGACCAGAACAATCCAACAGAACTTTCTGCAATAACCCAAACATTCCATATGTGAACAGTCCTACAAAGTAGCTACTGAATTCTCAAAATGTATCTAGAGACGGAGAGACGGAGAAATGAATGCTTAAATGAGAGACTGCCACACTGAGCCTGCAGATCTTGACTGCTGGCTCCCAGAAACCTGACCCCACCTTCTTCTCTGCACCCCTTCAGAGTCTAGCTCACAATAACCTGCAAGTGAAAAATACCAATAAGAAAGCATAGGCAAGGGAGCTGGAGAGATGGCTTAGTGGTTAAGAGCACTGGCCATTCTTACAGAGAAACCCGGGTTCAATTCCCAGCACCCATATGGCAGCTCACAACTGTCTGTAACTCCAGTTCTGACACCCTCACACCAATGCACAGAAAATTAAATAAATTATTTTGAAAAAAGAAAGCATAGGCAATCACTAATTTTTTAAGGTTCTTGGTATATCAAGAAACAAAGAAATGGTAAAATACAAGTATAAAAATGTAGTATGATGTAATACTTGCCTTGCATTTACATGCTTCTTTAGTATCCTATACTAAAGATAATTTTAGGATTAAAATATTCAACCAGTGAGATAACTGGTATCTTATGGATAAGAACAGTCACCATACCCAACCACTTTCTACCATCACCTATATAAATGTTGAAGACTTATTAAGATAACAATGAGTCTTTTTTGACCATGTACTTTATTAAAATATACATGTGGAAACATATGTTCTATAGAATATAATCAGATTATTAATTAATCTGTGAGGGAGTGTAGAGGGAGTGTAGTGGGAGAACAGAGTTATAAGAACACAGTATAGTACATAAAGAATTGTTTTCTGAAATCCAAGCCTCCCAAAGAGAGCATTGAGAGAGATGAGCGAAACTGAGTGGACCAGAGAACTTGGGACTTGTTCACTATGATTTCATTCACCCATCTCCTTCAGAAGGAAAAGAAAAGGAATGCCATCCTGCAGAGTGGTAATGTTGAAACTTCTCTGAGGATAACTCACTGTTCCTGCTCTTAGTCATTAGACACAGTCTTCCCAGCCTCAAGTGAGGGCAGAGGCTACACTTTTTGCATTAGATAGCTATCATAAGTATATTTGCCATTCATTTCCCCCAACAACTGCAATTACACAGATCACAGACATTTATACATGATTCTGAGCAAGCAAAACCCAAATATGCTTGGATCAGGGAACAAACTAGAATGCAGATATGCAGACCATGACTTTATGCCAGGGCACTCAATCATTGTCACATTTTTTCCCTTATCTCTTTTTGTGGTGCTGGAGATTGAACCCAGGGCCTTGCACATTTTAAGGCAAATCTGAGCTAGCACAGCCAGGATGAAAGGGGAATCACAGAGCCACACAGTTTCCTCATTCATAATAAACAAACAAACAAACAAACAAATAAATAAAATTATGCCAGTCACTTGAGGTAAGTCACTTCATGATGCTTGGTTTTGAAAGAAAATGTCTTGTGGGAGATTTCCTGCAGTGCAGCAAAACCATCAAGTGCACGTTAAGTCTTACAGGACAGACATTCATAGGTTCTGGGGGGGGCGTTCCTTCTGGGGAGGCACGATACTTGACAATGGGGTGGGAAAGCTGATGAGCATGGACTCAAGACAATATGTACAAGCATGTTTTCTGTGGGCCCAGTTAGTTCTGTGTGCTTGGCTGAAGACAAGCAGGCTGTTCAGTAATATCAGCAGATGGCAAGGGGGCTGACAGCTTTTTGTGAAGACTGAGCCACTCCATGTGGTGACTGTCAACCTTATATGGCCATTCTTGTCTCTATTGTG
This sequence comes from Sigmodon hispidus, assembly GCA_004025045.1. Classification (NCBI taxonomy): domain Eukaryota; kingdom Metazoa; phylum Chordata; class Mammalia; order Rodentia; family Cricetidae; genus Sigmodon; species Sigmodon hispidus. The sequence goes on along the minus strand of PVIH01000842.1, from coordinate 278,152 downwards.
GTAGATGGGGGCACAGGAAATTTAGGAATTTCGTAAAACCAGGTGTCCAAAAATAAGGGGGAGAAGTGTTCAAGATCAAATTTGATCAGAAGGTCTATAAACCCACAAGTTATTTTCTCTCTCTCTTTTTTTTTTTTTTTTTTAGTTCTTATTAGTTGCCAATATTTAGAGATTAATAGATTCCAAGTTTGACAATGCTGGATGCTTCTATTATACCACATGGTAAAATCTGCTAGGTGGAGTACAGAATATTACCCATCTGTTTGAGCTATTTAGGTATTAAAATGCTCTGCTGGAGAATGATTAAATAATATTTGGAGTAAAATTGTTCAAGAAAGTATTACATTAGTATATGCATTAGTATACATGAGTGTGTCTCTGTGTGGGCATGTGCATATGTGAGTACAGAAGTTTGGTGTCCAGAAGAGAGCGTTGGATCCCCTTGAACAGGTGTTATAGGCAGTGAGTTGCTCCATATGAGTGCTGGGAATCAAACTCAGATCCTCTGCAAAAGTAGTACATACTCATAACCACTGAGTAATCTCTCCAGCCTCATTGCTCAATCTTGACTGTAAGAAAATTTGAATGAGGGCTGGAGAGATGGCTCAGCGGTTAAGAGCACTGACTGTTCTTCCAGAGGATCTGAGTTCGATTCCCAGCATCCACATGGCAGCTAACAACTGTCTGTAATTCCAAGATCTGACACCTTACACAGTTATACATGTAGACAAGATACCAATTCACATAAAATAAAAATAAATAAATAATTTGAATGAAATGTATGGCTATCAGCAAAGTGACTGGTTAATAAATGTACCTGGGAGGATAACATACAAAACATACCCTTTGGTAAAGAAACAAACCTTAGGCATGGTGTGACGGCACATTTCTTTAATCCCAGAACCCAGAAGTCAGACATATCTCTGAAAGTTCAAGCACAGTCAGGGGGCTATATAGCAAAGCTCTCACTCACAAACAAAACTAAACAAAAAGTGACTAATCTTGTATTAGTTACTGGATTTAAGCCAATTGAATTTTGGATGTGTAGTTTTGAAACTACATTCATTCTCAATGACATTGTGAGCAACAAGGACAACTATATATATTAAATTCCATCAGAACAAAATGTTATCAATATAGAGGAAAACATACTTTCCTGTTTCTAAGGCAGGGAGAACATGTGTCTAAAGAACCCACATATTATCTAGACTTTATATATATTTATATAAATTTATAAATAAGCAAGAAATGCTAAAACTTGGCTATTTTATGTTACTTGAAGTACTCTCCAATCTAGACAATGATTCTTTCAATTTGGACTTTCAAAGTCATGAAACTTGAAACTAGTTTTTACCCAGTATCTAAATGTGAGTTACAAACATTTTAAAAATTGTGTGTGTTTCTGGCCACATGCATGCCAGAGCTCATATGTGGAGGTCAGAGGGCAACTTTTTTTTTTTTAAAAAAAAAAAACTTTTATTTATTTTTATTTCTTTGCCTTGGTGTTTGTCTGGAACTGGGAACTTGAACTACAGACAATTGTGAGCTGCCATGTGGGTGCTGGGAATTGAACCCCGGTCCTTTGGAAGAGCAGTCAGTGCTCTTAACTGCTGGGCCATCTCTCCAGCCCCAGAGGATAACTTTTAAAACACTGTGTGTATGTATGAGCATTTGTGCCAGATACATGTAATAGCCACAGAATGACAGGCAGAAGTTGGTTCTCTCTGCTACATGGGTCCCCTGGGATTGAACTCAGGTCTTCAGGCTTGCACAGCAATTGCTTTTCTTCATCTATTGAGTCGTTTGGTTGGCTCCAAAACATTATTTTTCTGTTAATAATTTAGAAAATAAGAAAAAATGTAGTTTTCTCAATTATATATACAGAAAAGCTTCAAACCAACTTCTATAGTTTGGACCTAGAATATTATTAATAGGCAATGGGCCTTTAAGATGTGAGGTCTTTAAATTATAATAGCGTGTGCCCCTGAAGGAGACTGTGGGATCCTGGCCTTTTTGTTTCCTGGTCATAAGGATGGTTTTGTCCCAACAGTCACTCTGCTGCCTCACAGGCCTAAAACAATGGAGACAGTGAATACCAGACTGAAACCTCTGGACCTGTGAGCCAGAACAAATATGGTTCTCTCAGATCTTTTGTTAAGGTGGTAATAGGAAGCTACCACACCACACCAATGGGATGCACATCAATCCACTCAGTATATTTGCCAAGTGAGCAAATATACTCAGGGCTTCAGGGCAGGACATGACGTGGGAAACATGATTATGCAATTCAGTTATATAACTGTCACTACCTGTAAGAGAGACATCAGTTATCCAGAGTGGCTTAAGGATTTGTGACTTCCAACTCGGAAAGAAGTCTCTGGTGTTCATGGAGGGGACAGAGTGATCTGGGTCACACACAGAAGCATGTTTTCTAGTACCCCTCCATGTGAACAGGGAATATACGGTATGAATAGTACACTGGAACCTAGCATCTAGCATCAGGAATCCTGTTTCTTTCTCTTTGTGAACTTGAGTAATTACTTAAATTTTCTGTGATGTAGTGTTCTGATTTGTAAGTATTGTAATTAATAATATCATCTACCTCAAAGGGCTATTACAAGACTTGAATGAGTGAATGATGCCTGTAATATTGAAACAGAAGAAGCACAGGTACAGGAACTGTGTACCTGGCCTGCATTAAGCACCATTCTTACAGTAAATGCTACAATTCATGGGTAGTATGGAGAAAGAGCATTTTAATTAATTCAGGAGCCATTTGAAGGTTTCCTAGAAAGGGACTACCTATCATGGATCTAAACCTTGGTCTATTAACTGATTCACCCTTCTATAGTCTGCTATAGTATGCCTGTGTCTTAACAAAAACCAAAACTAACCAACCAAAAAAACCTCATCTATAGCAACTAGCTATCTGCCTATGTATTTACCTCTCCTCCAGGCTGAATAGCCTGCATAACTGATAGCCATAGTTGTCTGAACAGAAGCAACACAGCTTATACTAACTCTCAAGTGTTTGGCGAAATGGCCTTAGTTGTATTTTTTTTTTTTAAACTTTATTTGCCTTGTTGTTTGCCTGGAACTGGAACTACAGACAGTTGTTAGCTGCAATGTGGATGCTGGGAATCGAATCCGGGTCCTCTGGAAGAGCAGAGGGTGCTCTTAACCGCTAAGCCATCTCTCCAGCCCCACTTAGTTGTATTTTTAAGGATGCTGTTGTTAGAAGGTACTGAGTCTAACATAAAAGTTGAGACTATATTTTTGCCTTGATTGGTCTCATGCATGCCTAGGGTTTAACTTTATCTAAATCTCAATTTCTTTCATCAGTCATAAGCTTGGTAATTTGGTTGTTTGACATTTTCTTCTAAATGTGGAGGTTCTCATTTAGTCACAGTGTTGAGTCTGTGAAGCAGCCTAATAAACTGTGCCCACCCTGTTTCTAGATAAAGGAAAATGCACTAGGAAATTGTCATCTTTGTTGTTAATTATGTTAGCTTCTTATGGCTGTTGTGACAAGTTAGTACAAACTAGGTGGCTTAACAACAGTTCATGTTAGTGTTCAACAAAACAAAGTCCTAAATTCAAGAACCCAGTGCTTGCCCTTTCCAGCTTCTATAGGATGCCTGCACTCCTTTGAATACATTTCCAAGGCTAATTGGGGGGTATCTTCAAATCTCTGTGATCTCTGCATCTCTTACATGCCCTTTTCAGACTCTGATGATCCTTTCCCTAGTCCAGGAGTCCAATGCAGGACATCTCATGTCCTTAACTGAACTTTATCTGAAAACTCCCTTTTGTCCTGTTACAGAACATATTGGCAGATTATGAAGATGTGGTTCAGTGTGGTCACTTATGAAGATGAGGTCAGTGTGGGCAACATGAATCTGTAAAACACAATTAACAAAGTTGGAATTGGGTATCACCTGTGAGTAATTTCCTAATGTTAAATAAACTCTGGAATCTGCTTTGTACCCTAAGACTAGGCACCTTCATTATACCACACCCTAACAGTTTTCTTCAAAGGTTTCCCATGTTTAGTTTGGTCTTTTAAATTTACCAATCTAGAAGCCAGTTCTCCAAGGAAAAGTAAATTGGGGACATGTGTAGCAAAAACTAGAAGTATTAAATTAATGGTTATATCATTCCATATGAAAGGTCTGACAGGAGTGTGTTTCTACAACCGACATATTCTTTCATATTCAAACTCATCATTCCACCAGGCACTGGTAAGGAATGCCATTACTGTTTAGTAACTCATACACACCTGTGTACACAAAGGCATCTTTCTTTCCATCTTGCTGAAGGTTCCTCCCACCTATCTCGGCACCCATACTAGAATCCTGGTCTACTTACTCATCCCCCACTCAGCGCTGGCCTCCACGTTCACATTCTTACTCCTGTGCCTTGGCGGATCTCATCACTTCTCTAGGGTACTACAATGGCCTCAAATGGAATTCCCTGGCCCAGCCCCTGTTGTTTCTGTTCATTTTCACGTCTTATTTAAGACATCTTTGCATGGAATTGTCTTCTATCTTCAAATCTTCGCACCCAGGTAAGTACTTAATTTTCAAGGGAGACGAGACGACTCTCTAGCTTCAGCCAGGATCAAAATTTGCAACCCGATTTTTATGGCTTCGAAGTCCATAGTCCCTGCTTTCCTTGCTCTACCATTTCTTCTTATGTGAAAGATGAAGTCTAATGGGTTTTATACTTTACATTTGGTAGTCACGGAAGGTGGAATAATTTGAGTAGTCATTAACAGGCTTCTGCCAGGATCTTGAAATTAAAACTTCGAATAAGACCAGCTTCCCCAGCAGTCTCACACGCATTATTTCGTCTTAAATTCACAGCTTTCTAGTGCAGGCGGGTCGGGTATTATTTTTCACACTTACAGAATGAGAAAACTGAGTCATGGGATTCCAGGCCTGGCCTTCATCGCACCTTAATGCTGTTAATGGCTCATTTGGCTCATTCTTTCTCTTGTAGAACTTTCTCGCACCTAGCTGAACGTCCATCAAGTAGGCGACTAACTGAAAAATGCCAGTGCTTTCTCCTACAGGAGCTCGGGCTCTTCCCCATACGCAGTGACGCAACCGATGACGCTATTCAGTGACGTATAATGACATAACTTACCCTGAGCTAGGTGCCGGCAGGACGACCACACCCTGAAGCCCTAGTTCAGGAGGGGCAGGGCTCGGACAGGCGGAGATAAGCGGCAAGACCCCGCCTGTGGCGACCTGGGGCCCTGAAATCCTGGGTCCTACCGGCCCACGGTTGATCCGTTGCTAAGTGACGCCAGCGCGCAAAGCGCGTGCGCGGCCACGGCGGTGTGCGTGAAAGCGGGCGCGCGCCGCGACGGCGGCGGCGGGGAAGGCGGCGACGGCGGCGGTCTAGGGGGCGGTGGCCACGAGTCAGGGTCGCTGCGGGCGGAAGAGACGTGCGTGGCGGCGGCTAGGTCGCTGAGGAACATCGTCGGGGTGAGTCGCCCGGACCACTCCGGGGAGGTGGGGCCTAGCCGCACCTGCTGCGCGGGCCCGGGTCGCGGAGACGCGCGCCTCCTGCTGTACCCGCGCGCGCCGTTCCACGCCCCTCGGCCGCTGGTTCGGGGGGCGTGGACGGGGGCTGACGAGGGTCAGTTCCCGGGCCTGGCGCTCTGGGGGCGCGCTGGAGAAGGGTGCGGAGGGACAAGTGATTGGATTCCGGGATGACGCTGCCAGTTTCCCTTCCACTGAGGAATTTGAAGCAGGAACAGTCTCACGTTCCTCAGCAGCCTCGCGCCAGGGCGAGACATGCGACTGTGCAAGCTTGACAAACGCGGAAACGGGGGACCCTCGGGCTTGGGGGCTCACAAAGTTTTGTGTTATAAGTGAAGGGCTTCATCGGTTCTACCCCGGCGCGTAGGAGCGGGTCGTTTCTCCAGTTATGAGACTCTGCCTGCTCCAGTTTCGGGCACACCCACGACCTGGGGAAGGCGACCTGTCAGTGTTGATGTCAGGCGGCCAACCTGTTGGCTGGACCTTCCAGCCTCACGTGTATGCCCACGTGCTTCTCTGACATTTTTATGCAGCATTGGCACACATTTTGAAGCCAGAGGACCATACCCATTCAGTATTGTTACTTCCTCTTAGATTCAAAACTGCTCTTGTATTGATTTCCGAGAACTGTGCTGTGCTTTGGGCCATTGCAGGGACCCTGAGGTTAGGGCAGCCCTGCCCTTTGTGTTTGTTTTCCCTAGAAACAGTGCAGGCTGTTATTTCGAGTATGAAAATATAGATTGCATTCCACGTATGTGCTGGAATGGTGAAGCTGGAGTGAAAAGATGCCACTAGCTATCAGTCAGTCCTGTGTGCGCTGTGTGGTAGTTGTCCTAACCATCCTTGGGATGAGAGGACTAAGGGAGACAAATGGAACGAGTCGGTTTTTACCCCCATTATCTGTTAAAGGCTATACCTAGAACCAGTAACAAACAAGGGAGCTTTGATCATGATTTCTGCTTAAAATAGAGTGACATAACTTCAGTTTCCACCCAGCTCCACAATCCAGAAATTGTTTTATAATCGTGGCTCTGTCAAGTATGGCACCTGTAGTTCTCACATCTTAGCATCAGGAAGGAGTGGTCTGCAAAGCTGAGTATTCAGGATCTGCTGTTTATTTATGAACTTTTGGGACTAGAGCCATCTGTTTTTCTTTTCTGCCCGTGTCTCCTAGAATACTACATGCTACAGGGTAGCCACATGATAGATAAAGCATCATACTGTGCATTATTGGTTTATCAGCATCTGTGAAGCATTTAGTGACAGCCTTCCCGTACTTAATACAATTGTTCCTCTCTTTGCAGAGTTGTGCTAAATTAGAGAAAGGATTGTGGGGTCACAGGTGAGTAGATGAGCAGCATTTATCCTTTATCAACGAGCAGTCTAGTCAGAAAAAAGAAAGCATGTATATACAAAAGAATCATGGAAATGAGGTAGTAGTATTAAATGAGACTATAATATAGGAGAAACTTAGACAAGAGGAGGATAGAGGTAGGGAACTCTGGAAGGCCAGATTAGAGTTGGCCTTTAAAGAAATTGTAAAATTTATTTACTTGGGGCTGGAGAGATGGCTCAGCGGTTGAGAGCACCGTCTGCTCTTCCAGAGGACCCGGGTTCGATTCCCAGCACCCACATGGCAGCTAACAACTGTCTCTAGTTCCAGTTCCAGGCAAACACCAAGGCAAATAAATAAATAAATAAAGCTTTAAAAAATTTATTTACTTATTTTTCTCTTTTTTAAATATTTATTTTTATTTTATGTGAATTGATGTTTTGCCTACATGTGTAAGTGTGTAAAGGTGTCAGATCTTGAAATTACAGACAGTTGTTAGCTGCCATGTGGATGCTGAGAATCAAACTCAGGTCCTCCAGAAGGACAGTCAGTGCTCTTAACTGCTGAGCCATCTCTCCATCCCCAAGAAATTGTAAAATTATAATTAGGAAATAATTAAGAAATTCTGTTGTGAAAAGTCAGTGTGAGTCTGTTCATTTAGATGGTGGATGTTTTGAGGAGACTTGTGTGAATGAAGCAGAGAAAGAGAGAAAGTTTTTTTTTAATATATATACAGAAATAGTAGAGAACATTTAACAGGGAGAAAAAGTGTCACAGACATCCCTCCAATAACAGAGTAGAGCCTGTGCTGGTTAGCTTTTGTCAGCTTGCCGTGGATTAGGATCCCGGCAAGAAGGAGCCTCTGTTGAGAAATGGCTTCCATCAGATTGGCCTGTGTGCTGTCTGGGGGCATTTGATGTAGGAGTTTCTCCTTACTCCCGTAGAGCCACCGCTTGGCTGGTGATCGTGAGTTGTAGAAGGCAAGCTCCTGCCTCCAGGTTCCAGCCTTTGCCTTCCTTGTTGATGCACACTTAACCTATAAACAAAATAAACCCTCCACCAAGTAGGTTTTGAATAATGTTTTATCACTGCAACAGAAAAACTAGAACAGAGTCTGTTTGTATGGAGGATGAAGTGATATTAATCAGAATAAAGTCTCAGACAGGAATAAGTTACAAGTGTTATTCTTTTAAAAGATCTGTTTGTTTCTTGAGATAGGGTCTTACCATATGTTTCTGGCTGGCCTAGAATGTGTAGATCATGTTGACCTCAGACTTAGTATGATCCCCCTGACTTTGATTTCTGATTACTAGGAATACAGATATGAGCCACCATGCCTTTTATTCTAGGTTGTCAGTACTGCATGGCTCAGCTCCCCCAAATATACCTAATGTGTTTCGTCTGTTATTTTGGATGTAACCAAAGTCGTCATCTCACTACTTAGTGACACAGTTTCCATTGAGATTGTCTTTCCCAGTGCCCTGCTCAGCAATAACTGATGATCCTGTGACAAAAATATAGATAATGTTAGTTAGAAAGGGAGCCTGTCTGAAGAAAGATACTAATAAACAATGACAAAAAGATCTGACAGTAATTACACACTTGTGGAAAATATTAAATTACCTATAACTTTTCTGTTATTAGAAAGTTCTTGAGCTGTTTGTAGTGACAAATGTAATCTCAACACTTGGAAAGCAAAGGCAAGAGGTTCAGGGACCAACAGCATCCTCTGCAGCAGTGATTTAGAAGCTGTTCAGGGTTACATGAGATTCTGTCTCACTCTTGTCCCCCCATCCCTTCAAAAAGACAAAATATTCTAAATGGTTTGTAAGCCTGAGGTTGAATTGCTAAGTGAGATGTGTAACGTTACTTGGCAAGTGTTGCATTATTTAACAACTCAGCAAATATTTATGAGGTGCTAGCTATAACTAGGTCTTCTGTCAGGTGTTGAGAGGACATAGATGAATGAGATGCTGTAATACGTTTGGCATACAAGTGTTCATCAGAGACAATAAGCCACTGGCTCTTATATATTGTGATAAGTTAATCACTTTGAGAATTAATAAAGTACTAGACAAATGGACTACATTTGGGAAAACATTGATGTTGAAGTATTAGGAGAGAAGAGGGTAGATCTTAGCCCCAAAGGTTAAGTAGGTTTTTGCTGTGTATGAGGAAGAAGGGAACTCTCTAGGACAGCAGTCTGAGAAATGTTGCTGAATGTGAAGATTGAACAGTCCTTTTGGAAACGTCAGAGTTGTTTCTTACCAGCTTAATGTGTGGTGGTATAGATAGGATAGAACTGTTAGAGACAAATCATGATCTAGTCTTTCTTCACCCCACTCCATGAGACAGGGTGTCTTTATATAGCCCTGGTTGTCCTAGAACTCATTATGTAGACCAGCATTAAAGGGATGTGCCCACCATGCCTGGCCCACTGTATTCTCAAAGGTCTAGACCCACTGTTCATTTAATTGGCAATAGAAAGCCAAGGAAAGTAGGTATCATCAGGGAGTAATCGACAGCCTCACATAGGTTGCTTTAGAATGGAGAGGCAGGAATGTGCTGGTATTTCAAGAAAGAAAAGTAGGATGGTTAGAGTTCAGTTGTTAAAAGTTAAAAATTTAAGAACACATAGAAGGGGAGGAGAACAAGTCCAGGATGACATGCCTTGTGATCAAGTGGGTGATTATGATGGCACTGAGTGAAAATCAAGGATGGATGGTTTCAGGGCACATGAACAGTGATGTTCTGTTCATTCTAAGGAGCTTATGAGGAGTTTCAGTAGGCAGATCCACTATGTAGGAAGCTCAGAATTCTATTTCAGAGTTGGGAGAGGACCAGGAACCGTGTAGTGTAAATGACAGCCGAGATCACAGAAACAGCACCTTTCTAAGGAGTGTACAGGATAGTCATTAACTCTGGGGACTTTGGCGGTAAGAAGACACTGGTCCAGATCCCCAGTGTACTATTTATTGGCTGAGTGACATTGCACAAATTCATGTCTTTTATCCTTGGCTTGTTGTTGGAATTAGAGAATTATTGTGAAGACTGAATAATATGGCATGTACTTGGTGCTATCAGTGCATGCCTTGTGTACAAATGTTAAACAAAAGGCAGCTGCTGCTATAATAATAGTAATAGATGTAGATGTAGACAGTACAAGTAGATAAAACCAAACAAAACCAAAACAGATATGGGAATTAGAAAGGACAAAAAATGGAATTTAGGAAAACCAATTAGTGAATCAGCATTTAAACTTAGATCATTTCTTGGTTAGACCAGTCCTCAATCTGCTTTCTGGTTCTATGAGGAAATACTAGAGACTAAAGAGTTTTATAAACAACAGAAACTTCTTTCCTCAGAGTTTTAGAAGTTGAGATGTCCAAGGGCGTTTGGTATATTCTGTGGTGAGGGATGGTGTCTGTCTGTCCCTTTATCCTTTCCTAAGAACCTCACTCCTGGAGTAACAACAGAAGCCTCATGTCTAATTATACCTCACAAGTGCTCCATCTCTTTACACACTTGCCTGGAGGATTAAGCTTCTAACCCATGAGCTCTGGAGAACCTTAAACCATGGTAGTTCTCAGACTTGAGCATGCATCAGAAGTATATGGAGGCCTTGGGAGAGTAGAAATCCAAGCCTGTTCTCTGTAAGCTTCAGATGGAGTAACTAGACTGGGCTTGAACAAGTGCCAGGTGATGATGATGTGCTGGGACCAAACTTAAAAACAACTGATGTAGACCCCTGTGAATAGAAGAGGAATGAGCATAGACATCAAGAAGATGCTGAGATTTTTGGAGAACCAGGGAGAAGTTCAGAGAAGTGTCAGGAATGGAGTAGATTCCATTTTCTAAGTGCATCACCTGAGTAGTTACAGGTCTCATTTGTAGTTGTCCTCCCAGAATCTACCAAATGCCGGCTATATGACAGTGTTTGGATGAGCCTTCTAACATGCTGATTCCTGTGGGTCACTGTATGCGCTTCACACTGATTTCACTCCTGCATCCATTACAATTTCTAATTATACACATAGAAAATAATCACAGAAAAAATTTAATAAGCTGATTTATAACTTGTGCATTTGGCTTTGTGTTAGATACTTTCTCCTCACCCCATTTTTTATTTTTGAAAAATGACATTTCAGGTTGGAAAATCAGTTGCTTTTTGTGAATTTGACACAAACTAGAGCTAGTTGGAAAGTACCTGAGGAATTACCTTCATCAGATTGGCCTGTGTCATGTCTGCAGGGCATTTTCTTGATCAGTTATTGATGGAGGGCACAGCCCACCTTGCTTGTTGCTACTGGGGTAGGTGGTCCTGGTCCTGGTGGTTAAGAGAGTTGCAGAAGCTGTGGCGGAAGCCAGGACACAGTGTCCTTCATGATCTCTGCTTCCCTTCTTGGCTTCACATTCCCACTTGGACTCCTGCCCTGACTTCCCTCAGTGATGGACGGTAAATTGTAATCCAGAATAAACCCTTTCCTCCCCAAGTTGGCTTTGTTTGTAGAGAGTTTACAGAAAGTTTGGTAAAATGTGCAAAGCCAAAGGAAGGAAACGAAAAGTTTAACTATGTAGAAGACTCTGAGTATTGGGACTGTTTGTAGATGTACCTTAGGTCCTCTGTGTCCCATGTACCAAGGATTTCTAGCATATACCACAGATGTTAGTATTATTTCTTTCTCTCTCTTTTTGGTTTTTCAAGACAAGGTTTCTCTGTGTAGCCCTAGAACTCTCTGTAGACCAGGCTGACCTCGAACTTACAAAGCTCCACCTGCCTCTGCCTCCCCATTGCTGGGATTAAAGGCATGCACCACCACCCATCCTCCCCCACCTCTTTTGCTAATAGGAAGTTGAAAAGGAGTTGTTTGTTCTCTCTTGTTTTCTCTGTCTGGATATTAAGTAATTACTGTTTCTCCAGATTTTGTGTGAAGTGTTAGGCAGGAAGAAGAAATGATCTTTGTTCTGGGCACCTGAGCTGATTGTAAATAGGCAGGGTGAATATATGCACATGTATGTTGTCAAGATGGGGAAGGATGCCTGATTTTTAAAATGGTCTGATTATACTTATAAAAACAGTGTATTGAGAACTTGAAGTTAAATTTATTGGCTTTTTGTATGCAAGGGGCCATGAAGAGTACAGACATGTTTAGCTTTTTTTTTTTTTCTTTGCAATCCAATTTGTAATTTGGTAGAAGAGAGAGTGCAATTAGAGAAAGAAAATAGACTGCTACAAGGAATATGTTAAGCTTTATAAATATTGATTGCAGGCTGGGGACTTGTGCTTGTGGAGTGGGTAAGTGTTCAGTTTTGATTTCAATTCATAAGCCATTGTAATCTTTCAGAATTCTAACAAGACTGGAACTGAGGATGTAGCTTACTTGATAGAATCCTTTGAAGGACATGTAAGATCTAGTCCATGCCCAGCAAGCATGAAAACCTGGGCTTGGTCTCTGATACTGAATAAACTGAGCACAAAGGCACACAGCTGCCTGCACCTGTGGGAGGTGGAGGCAGGAGGCTCAGAAGTTCATGATTGTCTTTCAGCTACATAGTGAATGAGAAGCAAGCTTGGGGATAGGTAAGACCTTACAATAATGATAATAAACCGAGCCATAAATCTGGACATATTAACCCTCCTGGGCTACTTTTTGCATCTGAGTATGAGACACAAATATTCCAGTTGTCTGTATCTTTGAGTTCATTATTTGGGAGGTATATTTAGTATGTTATCCAATTTTCCTGTAGTGTGACAAGTACTTGATATAAACCAACTTAATAAGAAAAGGTTTATTTTGGCTTAGAGTTTAGGAGTTTTATGGCCATGACTGGGCAAACTCATTACTTTTAGGCCTGTGATGTGTATATGTGTTGGGGAAGTACATCATGGCTAGAGAATCCAGGGCTCCACAGTCATCTATGAGGGTATGGTACCAGCAACATAAAAGCTCCCACTAGGCTTTACCTCCCAAAGGTAGACTCCTGTCCCCTGCTAACCACAGCCTGGACACCAAGTCTTAATGCATGGACCTCTGGAGGCTATTCCAAATCCAAACTATAGCGTGCTTATAAGGAGAATACTTGTTACAGTTTCTATCTGAGAGTCTTGTGGCATTGTTGGACATGTTGGACCTTTTAGGAGTTAGGGACCGCTAGAAGGAATTTAGGTTATTGAGGCATGCCATTCTACAAGAAGATATTTGGGAGTTCATCCCAGTCCTGTGTGGCTTTGCTTTCTAGCCACTGTGAGTTAAGCACATGTGCTTCAGCACAGGTCAGGAAGGCAGCGGGCTCGTTAACTAAACCTCTGTGAGCACAAATGAGTCTTTTCTCCTTTCAGCTTCTTAGGCGTTTGGCTAATACCAGAGTCATTAGCAACTAGAAGCCATGCACTGAATGGCAGTAATATGTGAGGTGAGACCCTTTCTATGTATTCTTTAATTCTAACAATGGCCTTGAAAACCTGACAGCTATCCCCGTTGTACTAATGAGCCAACTGAGTTCCGGAATGGGGAGCAGTTTGTCTGTAGTTTGTAGCCAGTGAGAGGTGGCCATGAGCTTCAGCCCTAGGCTTAGACTCGCAATACCCATGTCTTTTCTAGTTAGTGTCAACTCCTAGTTTCAGCATGGGGTCCTAGCATGTGAATGTCCTGATTGGGACACACACACACACACACACACACACACACACTCACACAGGCTCACAGGCACACATTCTGAAGATTATGCAGAAATTGCTAGAACAGGTCAGAATCTTAGTAAATTCTTAAATGCTTGAAGATAATTTGATAACATATCTAAAGTTAGAGAGGAAATGAGCCTGACAGGCCACAATGCTGATTATCCTATGAATAAGTACTAATTTTTTTGAATGATACATTTTACATAAACATTTGGTTTTCTTTATATATAGGTACAACATGTTCTAGAGAAAAAACTGTAACTTTTCTAGGTAATCAATAGAATTTGAAGTAAATTCAGAACTTAAACCCGTAGGCGCATATATTTGAACCTTGGGTCCTCAGCTGGTAGAACTGCTTGGGAAGGATTAGAAGGTGTGGCCTTGTTGGAGGAAGCTTGGTCACTGGGGCTGGGCTTTGGCTTTACCATTACCATTAGTACTGCTGAGTCCCTGCCTGTGTTTTAGATGCCAGCTGTGAGCCTCCTCCATGCTCCTTGCTGTGATGGCTATGAACTCATCCTCTGAAACTGTAAGCCCCTAGTAAACTCTTTCTTTTTTATGTTGCCTTGGTCATGGTGTCTCTTCACAGCAATAGAAAAGGAACCAAGACACCCTTGAAATCTTATCCCCAACAATGTAATACTTGAGAATCAGTAGCTAATCTCTCTTCTCTCTGCATCACTTACTCCTTCCGTTGAAATGTTTATTTTTAAGTCTCCACAAAGTGAATGCATTCTATTTGTGCTATAATGCAGTTATTTTGATTTGGTTCCTAGCATTTTGACTGAATTACTCTTATTTATCCTATTTTTTACATTCATAGAAATACAGATTGTAATTATTTTTGTAAGTCAGTTTCATTTAATTTCACAATAAATATTTGTACAGAAATTATAATTCTGCAAATGGACTATCTACTGATTACCATACCAGTCAGCTGTTGCAGTCTAAGAAACCATTCCAAAGTTTAGCTGTTTCAAGCACAAACTTTTTTTCTATCACAGTTGCAATGTGTGAGGAACCGAGTAGCGTCTCTGGGTGGTTCCAGCTCAGAGTGCCTGTTGAGTGTCAGGGTGGCTTTCCAAGTACTGTAGCCTTTGTGCAAAGGCTCAGATAGGCTGGGAGCGTCTGCTCTTCATGGGGGCCACTTGACATTCCTCAGTTATCACTGGGCTTCATCCAGAGCCAGTGATGAAAGAGTGAGGAAGAACCCATTCATCTTCATGGCATTTTCAATATCAGTGTTCCTTTTGTTTATTTCAACTATTAGAGCAGCTCTAATGTGACTGAATCTGTAGGTTCATCCCATGCTTAAGAGAGCAGGTAGGCTCCACCTATTTTGGAAGGAGGGATCAAAAGATTGGACATTTTTTGAAAGTGGACAGATTCTTTTTTTTTCCTTATGTGAATTGGTGTTTTGCCTGCATGTATAACTGTGTCAGGGTGTCAGGGCCACCATGTGGTTGCTGGGAATTGAACTCAGGTCCTCCTGAAGAACAGTCAGTGCTCTTAACTGCTGAGCCATCTCTCCAGCCTGAAAGTGGACAGATTTCAAGCAGTCAATCATAGGACCTTTTCCCCTAAGAAACCATTTCATTAGCTGTGAAACACACGCAGTTATTTTTCTGACTTTTATGTTCACAGTATGGGAGAAAAGATTACTGAAGCATTTCAAAATTAAAGCAAGTTTCTCTAGCTGGCAGATTTGTGGATTCCTTGAAGTTTTGTATCTGTCATGTTGGCGTTGGCACAAATGCACCCAGAATGCACTCTTTTTTATGGGAGGAGGAAGAGGCAAGCAAGACAGGGTCTTACTGTGTAGCCCATGAAGGTCCCGAACTTATACATCTCTGCTTCTGTCATTTATTTCATCCTTACAAGTTTTAATCTCTTAAGATGCAGGTACAAGGTTTTTTCCTAGTTAGTTGTGCTATCAACTTGACACCCGGAAAGAGTGAATGTCAATTCTGGCTCAGTTGGGTTGGCTGTGGATATGCCTGTTGGGCTTATTAATGCATGAGGACCCAGCCCACTGTGAGCAGGGCCATTCCTTTCTGTCATGTCTTCCTTGTGATGGACTAGTATGTGTAAGGTTGCTTTTGGTCAGTGTTTTATCATAGCAACAACGAAGTAAACTAGAAAATTCTAGGTCATGTCATTGACCTTACAAGCTTCCAGAAGAAATGAGCTTCCTAGCCTCTCTGAAAGGCATGCCTTATCTGTGTCTTCAGTTATCCCACTTGGCTTAGCCACAAATACTACTTATAAAAACAAAATATACTCAGTTGATTTTTGTTTGGACTATTAGGGCCACTTCCTCAGTCTTTGTCTTCATAGCACTGCCATATTTTTGTTTTTAATTAGAATATATTAGTTGTACAAAACAATAGATTTCATGAGGACATTTTATCCATGCACAAATATATTTTGCTCTGGTGCAGCGTTTCTTAGGTTTGCCTGGTTAGATCTTTTCGCAGGAATACCACAGTGTTCTTCAGTGGTGCCTTCTGAGATACTGTCCTCTTGGGCTCGTTAACTTCAGTCACTTGGCTCAGATGGGTCTGCTGGCCTCTCCACAGTGATTTTATGCTGTTTTTTGTTTTGTTTTGTTTTTTTGTTTTTCTGTGATTAGTATCTTCTGAGGAGAGGCTCTAAGACTGGCCAACTATTACTGTTCAAGCCTCCTACTAGTATAGCATCCTCTGATGATTCTTTCTTGAATCAGCTGTTGCCAAATGAAGATTTACCTGTTTCATCATTCCCTTTAACAATAATTAGTTGATTCCCCGTTATGTAAGTGATTAGTTACTACCTCTGTGAGTTTGTGGCAGTATTTGTACGTGTTTAAATGAGTCATCATTTTTTACTATCATTTATTAAATAGAATTATCCCATATTTGACTAATTAGAATCTTTTCAAGATGGTGCTGTGTCTTTCTGGCTTGTTTTCATGATTCTTGGATGTCCTCTTTATTTCTGACTCAAGATAGTCCAGGTCTGCCTTGTATTTTCCTTATTCTTGTCCTTCAATCAACTTTTTTTCTCTAAAGAACCCTAGCACATGCATACAGAAGCAATATCTGGTTTTAAATATGGCCATAACTACCGGATACCATCATTTCTAGACTGTCTAAGAAATAGCTATTTAGGCTGGTGTGTGTGTGTGTGTGTGTGTGTGTGTGTGTGTGTGTGTGTGTGAGTGTGTGAGTGTGTGTGTGAGAGAGAGAGAGAGAGAGTTCTATCTTTACTATATACTTCAGAATTCATTTCTATACTACAGGGTTTATTGTAGCTGTTTGTTTTTCATATATGTAACTCCTTTCCAAGAGTGCTAGTACTTAGCTCTCTTTATCAACAGTTTATTCACCCATTTGCATACTGCTAAATGTACCAACTCATACCTCAGTGAAGAAACTCTTTTACTAGAGGGCAACATTCTTTTTCAGTGTTAGCTTGAAGGTTGTGGTCCAAAGACTGTGTTGGAAAGAAAGTTATGGGGTTAATTCTTCAATCACTCCTTTCTTTGGTGTGGTCGTACTAACAACTTGAGATGCAGTCTTGGTTCATTTGGTTGTACTCATGTTAGGCTCCACTCTTTCCATTTTTGTTCATTTATTCATTGTCTTTTTTTTTTGACTGTGTGAATCATTAACATGGTTTCACAAAACCATGTTCATAAAGAATTATCACTGTCTTATGACCTTTCCACTGATTTGTCTTTGCCTGTAGATAATGGATTTTTTTTTTTAAAAAAATCTATCAAGATACTATGATCTTGCATAACCCTGCCAATAAACTTTATTGAAGGGCCATGTACATTAGAATTTGTTGAGGCACATGGTATTCAAATCTTGATCTTTAGTAGGTGGCAGCAAACCATTTCCCACTGAAATATTTGTGTTTTAAGTTTTGATACTAACAGTGTGAATACCACTTGTGAAGCCTGATACCGTTTTCCCATGCCTTGCTGAAGTCTAGAGATGAAAGGCAGTCTAATGGAGAATAATGGTAATATCTCATCTGCACCGACTAATTAACTGTTGTAAAATCACTTTTGCAGCAGGTTATATGAACTACACAGTACCAAAGAGTATAGAAGTTGAGATTAAGTT
Organism: Sigmodon hispidus; assembly: GCA_004025045.1. NCBI lineage: Eukaryota > Metazoa > Chordata > Mammalia > Rodentia > Cricetidae > Sigmodon > Sigmodon hispidus. Next base: position 260,476 of record PVIH01000842.1, on the reverse strand, counting down.
TGTAATCTTTACCCCACATTACAGTGCTGTCATTGGCTTCTTGATTCATTAAACAAAACTTTATTGAGTGCCTCTCTAATGCCAAGCACACCTCTAGTGTTTGAATATAGAAGTGAATAAAATAGGCCAAGAACAACATCCATTCTGTTGGAGATTGGCTGGTTACATAAAGGTGCTTTCTGCCAAGCTCAACAACCTAATTTGTTTTCTAGAATCCACATTGGGAAAGAGAATTGACTCCCCAAAGATGTCTTTTGACATTCAAGCATACACCATTCTCCTTTTCTTTTCTTTTCTTTCTTTCTCTCTCTCTCTTTTTTGAGATGTTTTTTCTCTGTAGCCCTGGCTGTCATAGAACTTGTTCTATAGATCCGGCTGCCCTCAAACTCAGAGATGTACCAGCCTCTGCTTCCTGAGTTGTTGGGATTAAAGTCATGTGCTACCACTGTCCAGGAGCCCCAATTCTAAATAAATAAACATAGAAAAAAGATAAACAATTAGAGATTAATAATTCAGTTTTACAGGGCCACGGACATAGCTTAATGATAGAACACTTACTTATTAGCATGTATGAGGACATAAGCACTAATTAAAAAAAAGGCCTTATATATCTTTAAAGAAATAGCCTATGTAAATATAGCATCCTTCAGTGTTATTTATTTAAAAATTTTCTACTGTCAGAATGGGTTCTATCATGGAGTCTTCTTCATTTGTCTGTTCTTAGTATTATTCTCATTTGCCCCCCTCCCTCCCCCGGCACTCCCCAGTGTGAGCCTTTCCTCCACATACTAGTTTCTTCTTGATTTGTCCTCCATTTCTGCTTTCCTATTGTTTATTACCCTCGATAGTCCCTACCTTTCCAGAGCCCTTCCTTTCCTCTCATGAATTCATATATAGTTCTATATACCACAAATATACAAGTGCACACATATAGATGACATAAATTTTAAGATTCAAGAGAAAATATGCAGTGTTTGCTTTTCTGAATGTTGCTTATTTTGTTTAACATGATTTTCAGTTGCAGCCATTTTCCTGCAAATGTCATAATTTTATTCTTCCGAGCTGCATAAAATCTCATTGTGGGTGTGTGCCACACTTTCATCTGTTAATGGACATCTAGATTGGCCTATTCCTGTCTGCTGTGAACAGTGCAGCTGTGTGTGGGTATGTAAGTGTCTATGGTATGCTGACTGAGTTCTGCATACATACTCAAAGTTGTGTAGCTGGGTCATATGGTTGTTTTAGTCTTAGTTTTTTTGATAGTGATTTTTATTGTATCTCTGCAAGTTTACTCCAGCAGTGAATAATGGTTTCCCTTCTTTCCATCCAAGTCCTCACCTGTAATTTCTGTTATTTGTTTTATTGATACTTTGGTAAGATAGACTATCAAGGCCTATCTTAATGTCTCTGATGACTAAAGATGGTGAGCACCTTTAAAACTCTTTATTGGCAATTTGTATTTTTTCTCTTAAGACCAACCTGTCTCTTCAGCGTGTTAGCCCATTTATTGGTTACTCAGATGATTTTTGGTTTAAATTTTGCAGTTCTTTCTATTGAATATTAATGTCATCTGATGTGTAGTTGGCAAAGTTGTTTTTCTTTTTGTTTTCTTCATTTTTCAGACTTTCTTTTCATTTTTATGATTATTTCCTTTGCTTTGCATAAGTTTTTAATTTACTGTAATCTCATTTGTCATTTGGGACTATTTTCTGTGCTGTTGGAGTCTTGTTCAGAAAGTCTTTGCCCATGCCTATATGTTGATGTGTCTCACTGATGGCTTCTACTACCAGTTTTACCATCTCAGGCCTTATGTTAAGGTCTTTGATTTATTTTAAATTGATTTTCGTGGAGGATGAGAGATGGATTTGTTGTGGCCAGAGTGCAGACCTCCAAAAAGACCACCAAGAGACCAGTCCAATGCAACAGCAAAACGTCTCTCTATTGACAAGCTAGCTTAGGTCTGTCCAACATAGTGTGGACATAGATGGAGAAGGAGCGATCCTGAGCAGCACGAGGCAACCCTAACCCTAACCCAAATAATCATTTGGGGGAGGGCTCTAAGGGCTTCAGAGCTTTGGGGTTACTGTCCTGGGGTTCAAGCTTGAGCTAGGGGTACCTGTTATGAACTCATTGGTTGCTTTAAATTCTGTGGATGTTTCTACATTTAGCAGTGGTCATTTGCCTATATCAGCAGATCAGCAGGTATACTTGTAGACTATCTGTTCCTTTCCCAGGAAGGGAATGTTTGGAATGTCAGGTAGGTCCTTGCTCCTCCTCCCTGGATGGTGTCTGCTCATGAGCCATCAGGTGCTACCAGCAAGAGCCTGCTGTCTGTCTGTTTTTCATTAAGCCTGTCATGGCAGTTGTGCGGTCAAGCTGCTCTGGGCCCCACAGATTTTAGTTTCATTCTCCTCTATGTAGAAATGCAGCTTTCCTTTAGTAAAGAGGCTGGGTGTGGTGGTTTGAATAAAGTTGGCCCCATAGGCACATACATCTGCATTGTTAGTTTCCATGGTGAGCTCCAGGAGTTGGAGGAGACTGTGGAGTTTGAGAAGCCCACACCAGGCCCACTCTGTTTGTGTCTCTTTGTTTGCCTGTCTCTGTCTTTCTCTGTGTCTTTGTCTACTGCCTATGACCAGGAATGTAAAGGTCTCAGCTACTTCTCCAGTACCACACCTGTCATCATGCCTCCTGAGATGATGGTAATAAGAGTTGCTTTGCTAATGGTGTTCCTTCACATAATAGAAACACTAAGACACTAGTTTTTCTCTAGTCTTTGTTCTTGACAGCTTTGAAGAATTTAGGTGGCTGTAACTATGTCGACTTATTTAGATAAATGTAAGAAGGGAATAAAAAGTATAAAGGTGTTTTTTCAAAAGCCAGTACATCTAAGTCAGAATACTTCTAGGGAAGCTGGGAGTGAATGAGAGGAGGGGAAGGGGGGGGAACTGGATGGCAAGTAAAATGAAAAAAACCTTTTTTAAATGAAAAAATACTTCTAAATGTGGAGAAAAGGAAAAGGGAGAAAGCTCAGTGGGCAACAAAAAACTAAGGAAAACAACAAATATTGCCTTACAAATGTTTATTTTTATTTTATGCAGATTGGTGTTTTGCCTGCATGTATAACTGTGTAAGGGTGTCAGATCTTGGAATTACAGACAGTTGTTAGCTGCCACATGGATGCTGGGAGTTGAACTCAGGTCTCCTGGAAGAATAGTCAGTGCTGTTAACTGCTGAGCCATTTCTCCAGCCACAAATATTGTTTAAAAATTTAAAAAAGTAAAGTAAATTAGATGAAGGGGAATAACAAACCTTAAAATTTTTTTTATCAGATACAATACAGTAAACCTTAAATTTTTTTTTATCAGATACAATACAGAAAAAAATCAAATCACACAGTGGGAAAAAAATGGGGTGGTGGAACAGCTGCTTTTTGAGCTTTCAAAAATTGGAGGCTGCCAGTTATGTGTGTGGAAGGAGTGAGGTCAACTGGATACCTGGACTCTTGTTCTTTGACTTACATGGCTGCCCAGGGTATTCTCTTAAGTCTCTGGTATTGCTTTCCTTGTTTGCAATAACAGGGCCTCTGCTGGCCACGCTTAGCTTTGCATTCTGTAGGCTAAGCAGCTTTCTGAGCCGCCAAAGGACTGATCCCCTGTGTGGCTACTTTAGCTGCAGGATGTCTCCCATATACATTGCAAGTAGAAGAGCAGCCACAGTACTGAGATCAGTAGGAGCCCAGGAACCCCTCCTCCTGGGTTAGCAATCACCTATTAGAGGGATGCTGCTATGGGTACTGGGTTGGGGCCCAGACCTTCAAACTTCTCAGGACCACAAGAGCAAAAGATAGGTTATTGTAGAATATTATTTTAAGGGGTGCTATTTTTGTTTATGTTGCATTTGTTTAACTCTGTGAAGCTGTGTTACTTTGCCTGTTTAAAACACCTGATGGTCTAATAAAGAGCTGAATGGCCAATGGTGAGGCAGGAGAAAGGATAGGCAGGACTGGCAGGCAGAGGGAATATATAGAAGGAGAAATCTGGGAGGAGGATTCAAGGGGCCAGTCACCCAGCTACACAGCCACAGAACCAGCCACGGAGTAAGAATGAAAGTAAGATGACAGACGTAAGAGAAAGATAAAAACCTAGAGTTAAAAGAAACAGGATAATTTAAGAAAAGCTGGCTAGAAACAAGCCAAGCTAAGGCTAATCATTTATAGTTAACAATAAGCCCTTGTGAGTGATTTATTTGGGGGCTGGGTTAAGAGTAGCCAGTGCTCTTAACTGCTGAACCATCCTCTCTCTAGCCCTAAATAAGCTAATTTTGATTAGGAGAAAATATGTAATACTAGTCTTACTTAAAACCCCTGATTTAGCTCATCAGCCCTTCACTTTATTAGTCATCACCATTACTAGGCGTCTCTCTGCCTGCATCCTAAATACCACCATCAAAGCATCTTTCTATTTCTGAAATTGTTGGTGTACTTTGTGTTCTGGTGAAAATATTACTTGCCAGAGCCCACTGAAAAAAAGGCCTTGCCTGTGTAGGGGTGAAAGGAGTTATATGTATGGGCAGAGGGCAAGGTAGGTAACAGTATATAACTCTTGGTTTTAGAATAGAAAGTGAAAAGCAAAGGAAGCATGTAGGGAGCTGCGTTGTACCACGCCCTAAACCACCATTCCCACCTTCCACATAGGGAGGGGGAGCCGAAGGCGCAGCTTGACATGCTGGGAATCTGCAGCATTCTTCTCTATCTGGATCTCCCTTTTCATTTCATTCATTCATTTCATTTTCATTTCATTCATTCATTTCATTCATTCATTTTTGTTCTTTTTATTTGCTCTATGAGTGACAGCAGCTCTTCCTCCGAGTCTGTAGACTCAGGAGTTTCTATATCAGCAAGGTCGGGGCACAACTCTCCCCTTTTACTCGTCTTTTATTGCCTGCCTCTGATCTCCTCCTGTAACATTTCTAAGGCGGCCTGGCCACTTTCCACTGCCTCACCATAGCGCTGATCTTCAAGATTACCTCCTATCAGCTTCAGGTGGCCTCGGCAAATGGAACCACACCTGCCTAGAACTAATCCACAGGTTTTGATCCTCCGTGGAGACAAAACCAGAAACTCCTTTCCCAAGTAACATATTCTTATAAACTAATTTCAAAGTCAAGACATCTTCAAAGTACTTGCATTTGTTTAACTTAACAGCCTTAGCAATCAATCGTCTTTCTGCAATTAGCTCACCAAAAGTCAAAAAATTAAAAGTAAACGCAATAACCCTTATCCAGACTCTCTGTTTATCTGCCATCTTTACGTGGCTTTTATCCTTTATTTCCTATTTCCCTGTCTTAAAGGGCTTTCTTACCCTTCCTTCATAACTTTAAAGGTTTCTCGGAGCCTTTACCAAACAGCCCCAGCTTTGCTAATGCTTTTACTTTCACTTTTGAGCTCAAGTTTGCAACTGCTGTTACTTTCACTTTGAGCTCAAGGCTGCCGTGCATCCATAGCTGCAAAAGATTACACTCACTCGTCAGTGAGGTCACTGTGCGTCCACAGCTGCAAGAGGTTACACTCACTCGTCAGTGAGCTCCCTCTTCTGCGCCTTATCCTATCTATAGGCCGGAGCTACCCCGCTCTCACCGCGGATCCCAACTTACCTGGGACTTACCAGTGCAGAGAGTTCTGAATTCTGTCGTTCGTTGGCGTGAGTTCAGTTCTTATCTTCCCAGGTTTCGGCACCACTTGTCGCGTGCAGCCTCGCCAGCAAGGAACACACAACACTGGATCCTTCTCTTTGCAGTTTATTCGGGCCTTTAATTATCTTCTTGTCTCTCACTCACTCACTCTCACTCTCACTCTCAGACATATGATGAACAACCCCGGGGTGGGGGGGAAGTCTGCTTTTGGCTAAATACCCTCTGGGCCTCCAATCCCGGTAAGCCACGTGGACATTGTCCATAGGTCCTGAGGCACGGAAGCAAGCCACCATCCTTGCCTACAGCCAATAAGGAGTTGTTTACTCCCGAGAGCACTCACCATCCCATCAGGAAGGTGGAAGGCGGAAACCAGTGCCACCTTTAGGGCGTGGTACAACGCAGCTCCCTACAGAAGCATCCTCAGAGAGGAGGCTAGGAAAGTGTTGTGTGTGACTATCCCTCAAGCCAAACAACCGACATCCTGGGCAGTTCATTTATGTCTGCTTGCTGAAGAATCATCCCAGCTGGGCTTGTTGACTATGCTTATTCCCTACTTAGAAGGATGGGAGGGTCAGGAGAGTATAGGCCGCACCTTGCCAAATAACACTGGTGTAGAGGATCAAACCCATCCCACGAATAGGCAATTAGGAACCAGCCTAAGTAGCAAGTGCAACAGGAGAGCATGGGATCTCATTCTTTCTTGGCCCTGGACCAGGCTGATCAAAGTGAGCCAGCCCTGTCAAGTCACCAGGGATGGGGAATGCAGGGTAAGGCTCTAGGGAAGGATATGGAAGTGCAGTCACTCAGAGAGAGTGGCTGGAGAGAACTAAGTGCTTCCTCTCATGCTACTGTGCCAAACATGGGTCTGTGGAGGAAACAATGCTTGTGGATGGGATCTTCTCATGCTCTGTTAGATCTTATGGATGTTCGACTTGAATATCTTTCATATAGATTTTTCTTCCATCGTTCAATACTTACTAGAAACATGACAGTGGGCTTTGAAATCTCCCCATCAAGCCTCTCTCCACAGTTCCATCAGGCACTAGGCAAAGGTGGCTCATTTAATAGTGCACCCGAAGAAGCTAGCATGGGGAATTAGTTTACACGGAGTACGAAGACCAGGTGGTGTTGCTGTGGTGCTCTTGGGAGATTTAGTTGGGTAAGGCACATGTGACATTCACCAAGGTGATTTGGAAAAGTTTGCAATAGTCTGTACCTGTAAGGTCAGTGAGGACACAAAAGGTAAAAGCAGATGTCCCAGGCAGCCATAAGCTGGTTAATTGGGACTCCCAGTGCTTGGAGTGGGTTACCTTCGGGGGAATTGTTGGCCACAGAGTCTCTAGAGGCCCCTAAAAAGTAAAGCCAATTACCACTTTTGTTGGATGCAGTCCAGAACTGAATAGTAGACCCTGTTACTGAAGAGTTTGTATGCTTTGGCTTGAAGAAACAGAGTGAGGAGTGGGTTGGAAGTGTCTCCTCACTGTAAGCTGGCTCCCCTAGGGAATTAAGGCCCAAAGTCCTACTCAGCTGTGGATCCTGCATGCTTTGTTGGAAGGGCTAGGCAAGATGTGCTTGCCTGTGCCAGTGGTGGTGTGAGAGGAGATGGATAGAATCACTTTTCTGTTGACTGAAGGTATGATCCACAGGAGGAAATTCACATATAATACTGAGACTTAGAAAAAGAATCCATGACCAGAAAGTCGTAGGCTCCAGTGGAGAAGCAATTTCTATCACTTGGCTAACTGACGTACTCGCCAAGACACTTCTCTACATTGTCTTTACAATTATAGGTTATTACTGTGAGCTACACCTGTTTTGGTTATTTTTTTTTCATTTCCCATTTTTTTTGTCCTTTTTCTCATTTGCATTTTGTAGTAGAAGACGTACCCCCCTGGTTTGCCAACATCCATTTTCTTGAGACGGAGGTGTGATGAAAGGGTATGAAAGTTTGGTACCTCATTGACATTGGAGGAGAATATCAGAGTCTATGTGTCACCTCTTTCCAGTCTCAGGGACTCTTGTAGAAGAGGGGATGCAAACAGATATAAGCCAGAGGAAGGGGTAGAGAGTGCTGGGCTTGCCTGCTGAGAGTGATCTGTGACCATTTGTAAAGGAAGAACCATTTCAGCTGGGCTTGTTGACTATATACATCTCCTCGGGGAGGGTGGGAGTATCACGAGATCCTCGCCCTCGCCCTCACCCTCACCACTCCTACCACCTGTTGTGCAGCTGTGGCCTGGGAAGGGATTAGGGTTTATAGGCTGGGAAGACTAGGGCAGGGCCCTGTCTCTGCAGCTGTGGGCAAACTCTTTTTCTTGCTGGTTGTCTTACTTTTTCTATTTCTCTGCTGAGACATCATGACCAGGAAACTTACAGAAGAAAGAGTTTATTGGGTTTACAGTTTCAGAGGCTGAGTCCATGATCATCATGGTGTAGGGAGCAGTAGCTGAGAAATCTTCAATCTGATTCACAAGCAAGAGAGAGGGGTTGAGGGAGTGGGTAGGTGCAGGAAAGCTCCAAGTTCCACGCCTGTGGCTTATCTCCACAAGGGCACACACAGTTCCAAACCCTCCCAAACAAGTTCACCAGCTCTGACCAAGCATTCAATCCATAAACCTGTTGGGGCTTCTCATTCAAATCACCACACTAGGTACGGGTCTTCCAGGAACAGCTTTGTGGGGAAGGAGCACCTACACCACGTAAGGAACCCAACACTCCTAGGTTACCCAGAGTGAGCTTTGGTGGGATCCTGGGGTTTGTCTTGGGACCTTGGGAGGGGAGTAGACTTTGTTTTTCTCCTTTTGGGAAGGAACTTTAGCAACAAGGGTAAGTGGGGGCCACGTGTGGTGATTTGTTACCGGTATTTAGTAAAACCTGAAATATCAGAGACAGCACACAGTCAAATCCTAGGCAGTCAGAAATTTCTTGATCCTTGAGTACTAGGACAGACAGCTGGGATTCCATGGCACACACACCTTTAGTCCCAGCACAGGGAAAGCCTGGAGTGGTGACCTACACCCTTAACTCCAGAGACAGAACTTCCTCTGTTTCTGTGAGTTCAAGGCTAGCTACGAAGTAGAGTAGTACACACCTGTAATCCTAACCTGGATGGGATACAGCTGAAGGGTATTTAAGGCCTCTTAGGAACTCAGCAGAGGCAGAAAAATGGGGAGTGAGGCTGCGAAAGTTACAAGACAGCTGGGTGAGAATTGACTGTGGCGCTTCCTCTCTCTCTGATATTTCAGCTTTTCTCCGATATTTAGCTCTGAGTCTTCATACAATCCAAATTCATGCTACTCATGTGTGCTGTTTATGAACTATGACCTTGTGCAGTAGCCTAAAAACAGTACCTAAAAATAGGTAATGGACTTGTTAGGCGTTAAGTATGGAATAGTATGGATCAGGCACTGTTACATTTGCTTTAGGCATTGTTATCCCTGTGAGAAAAATCGTAGGAAAAGTGTGCAAGTACAGAGAGGCCTGTTTGACTCCAGAGCTTTTTATCTGGAGAACTGATACAGTGTCAAGCAGAGGAGTAGCCGTTAGTCTTCACTTTGTGTTGATTATCCCACGTATTAGAATGGGCTTGAGGGTAAGATAGGATGCAGAGGGGTGGTTGGGAAACTGCTGAGGCAGTCTAGATGAGCTGCTTGAACCCTGACCAATTACAAAAGAGATGTTAGTTACTTTTGGTTTTGCTATGACTAATGATGACCAAGAAGCTATTTAAGGAAAGAAGATTTTAGTTTGGCCTACAGTTTGAGAGAGTAGTGCATCATGTTGAAGGTTGGAAGGAGAGGGAGCCTGTGCATTCTATGTATATCAGGGAAACGGAAGCCTTTCTCCTTTTTCATTCCCAGACCCTAGCCCATGGGAGAGTCTTTTCTCTCCGGCATCCCCTCACAGACTGATCAGAGTCTGCTCACCAAGGCCAGAAGTACTTCTGAGTTTAGGTTAGTGGTGCTTATCCATCACAGTGGCGTGAGAGTGAGGACACACACACCTAGGCACTTAAGTCAGAACTAATTAGGTATGGTGGGGTCAGGGAGGAGTTGTTGAGGGTTTCCTAAAAAGGCTGGTATCAGTCAGGACTTACTTGTGCTTGTGATGTGTGTCTAGATGAAGCCCCCTGGAGGCCAAGATCCATTATTATGACATCAGCTCAGTGGCAAGTAGCTGATTTGGGGTGTCAGGAGGGACATGTGCTGAGATTGTACTGCAGCACTTGAATCTGTCCAGGGGGATCTGGATTCAGGAGAAGTAGAGAGGTCTGTCTGGGCTAAAGACAGATTTACAGAAATCTGGAGGACAGGCCACTCTGCACAATAGAACTCTTAAAGCGGAAGTTGTGACAGAAGGGACAAGGACAAAGGAACCAAGAGGGAATGTCATAGCCAGTGGGAAAGAGCCTTTAAGAAAGGTGGTGCCGGCACTCGGGAGGCAGAGGCAGGCAGATCTCTGAGTTTGAGGACAGCCGGGGCTACATAGGGAAACCCTGTCTTGAAAACAAAATCCGTGAACCAAACAAAAAAGGCATGCTCTAGAATCATTGCTGCAGAAAAATTCAGACGGGTGAGGAAATGAGATTCTCCAACTTATTTTCTGCTTTGCTTATTCCAGGGTCAGCCACTGAGCAGTTGCAGACTTTGACAAATTGCTCTTTTTTTTTTAAGTTGTTAAAAACATTCTCTCTCTCTCTCTGTGTATGTAATATGCATGTATATGTACATACTTGTAGATACATCTGTGTGTGACTGTGTGGAGGCCAGAAGATGATTTCATATATCTTAGTCTAATGATTTTTGCCTTATTCTTTTAGACTAGTGATTATTAATATTCCTAATGCTACAGCCCTTTAATACAGTTCATGTTGTGACCCTAATCATAAAGTTATCTCATTGCTATTTGATAACTATAATTTTGCAACTGTTATAAATTGAAATGTAAATATCTAATATGCGACCCAAAGGTGTCACAACCCCTAGGTTGGAGAACCACTATTCTAGACAGTGTCTCACTGAATCTAGAGCTGTTTATACTTGACTGGCTGGCTAATGAGCCTCCGGTATCTACCCCATACCACAGGGTCTGTGGCTGTAGGTGTGCACTGCCAAGCCTGCTTTTATATTGAAGGGATCCAACACTTTTTCTCTGAGCATCTCCCTAGCACCCTGCTTATGATTATTCCTCTCATATCTATTTCTCAGGTATCAGTGATTATTTATCTACTTGGGCACGAAAAAGACTAATAAAGGAATTTTTCCCTTCTTTGAATTAATAATTTAATAGTAACATTGTCAGGTTGTATAGACTTATTTATTTTCCCATCACAAAGTGAGTTCCTATTATGTATGCAGCTTTAGAAGGCTAGTGTAAAATAAATCAAATAAATAGATTTGATGACAGGCCTTCCATCAAATGTTACTGGCCAGGGGCACATGGGCAGAGAGCCACCTACAGGACCATGTGATGTTGTGTGTTATAGGTTAAGTGCTTAGTATTTTTATTAATTTAGGAAGTACTTTGGCATGTGACCTTTGAAATCACATTATTATATTATCATAAATCTCGATTAAGACAACAAAACATATTTACTATGGTCAACTTGACAGCTGGGGTGAACTGTTTTATGGCTCATGTAATGAGCCACTAGATGGTGGTGACTCAGCTCCATCTGAAGTCACCACTCCATTCGGTCTGGAAAATGAATTAGCAGCTCTCAAGGTCTATGTAATTGTGAAAATTACTTTTAAGGAATAATGTGTCCTGTGAGTACTTTCTTAATAATTGAGAAGGAAATTGAAAAAATGCAATCTGAGGTTTCCTAACATCCTTAAGTCCATTTTGTAAAAAGAATATAATAAAATATAATTCTAATATGAATCTTCAAAGATATGCTTCCCACCATGAGATAAGAGATAAGAGTAAGCTGATAGGATTGGAGGGTAAACACTTGCCATTGAACCTGATGACTACCTAGGGTTTAGTCCCTGAGACCCACAAAATGGACAGAACTCCACTCCTGAAAGTTGTTCACTACCTCCTCATGAGTGACCCCTCCCATTAAATAAATAAAAACTTTATACTTGAACTGTTAACAAACCATTCAAAGATGGTTCAGACACATTGTATGGCTGCTAAAGGCCTGGAATGATAAAAGGGAGACAGTGGATGGCATCTTAGAAAACCCAGCAGTGCCACATCCTGGCTACCACTGTTGGGTTGGACATTTGAAAAGGCTGGAATAGAGCCAGCAAAATCAGTGCTGTAGTTGGATATTCTCACATGGACACGGTAGGTAGCCAGTGCTTGGCATCCTGCTTGGAAGGAGCTAGAACGTTCAAGGTGGAATGAATTTCAGGAAACTTGAAGCCCTTTTATTTGTGAGGTTACTGTAGGCTCCAGGTTACCAAGGGCCCAGGTTATGGCCCACTACACTACTATGTGACAGCAGTTGGTTCCTCTGCCCCTGGTTGCTCATATTTTGAGTTACGTTTCTCTGAGGCCGGGATATCAACAGTGTATGTGTTCTCCAGGTCCCTTTTTCATGGCTCTGTTTGCTTAATTGGCTATGTCTATGTTTAGGTGTACATGCCAGGTGTCAGACTATGCTTCGAACTAATTAAGTAAATATATATGATGAGTGCTAGTGTGAGAGGCATGCCACTTCTGGGGTGTGTGTACATGGTCAACCTTTAAAAAGCCCCAGCACGTGGCAGACACTCTCTTTTCTCCTCTGCTTCCTCTCCTCCCCCCTCTCTTTCTTTCTCTTCCCTTCCCTCACCCATTTCTTTTAATAAACCTAATATGGCTCCTTGGCAGTTTGCTAGCGTGTCCACGTGTTCTTCCACGTGCAAAATACTAACAGTGAGTGTCTTTATATAAATTTATATGTATGTAAATAGACATAAATATGCATGCTTACATAATGGGTCTTATTGTCCTGAGGCCTGCTCATGTCACTTCCTTTGGTTAGGTCAGAATGTGCAGAGCTAGGGCTCTGTGCGCGTGCATGCGTGCACACGTGTGTGTGTGTGTGTGTGTGTGTGTGTGTGTGTGTGTGCACATGCACACTTCTGCCCCATTAGAGAGCTCTGCAGAAAACAAGACCAAAACAAGCAAACAAAAACATGAATTTTCTATTCTTTTGTTTGTTTTTATTTTGGGGGACAGAGTCTCATTATGTGGCGCTGGCACTATCCTGGAACTCACTATGTAGACCTGGCTGGCCTTGAACTCAGAGGTCCTCCTGCTTCTGCCTCTGCTGAGATTAGAATGCCTTTAATCTCACCACCATGCCTGACTAGTTATTCCATTCTTATTAATGGATGCATCTCATTTTATTCTGCTCTTACTGACTTAGTTTCTTTCTTGATGTGGGATGTCTTTTTATATGCTGTGAATACCATTGGTTAATAAAGGGACTGTTTTGGCCTATGGTAAAGCATCTTAGAAGCAGGTGGGAAATCCATGCATAGATAAAGGAAGAGGGCAGAGTCAGGGAGAGATGCAATCCAGCTGCCCAAAAAGCAAAATGTAAAGAAATAGGTAAGCCATGGGCCACATGGCAAGACAGATTAATGAAAATAGGTTAAGATGAGAGAGCTAGGTGACAATAAGCCTGAGCCATAGGTCAAACAGCATATAATTACTGTAAGTGTCTGAGTCATTTGGGGTGGCCAAGCAGTGGTGGGCAGGTCTGGACCGCGAGGCTAGGTCAGGCCAGAAACTTATTACTACATTCCCTAGCTTTTTAAACTTAGAACTAGCAGCTCAAATTCCTAGAAACAGTTGTTGGGCCATAAAAGTGTGTATGTAAACTTTTGATATTGTGCAGAGTTCAGCTCCAAGAAATGGTTTGTACTTCCAGCAGTGTGCTTTGGTGTATAATTTAATTACAGTTTCAAAACTTGAAGCACCACAGAATGTAGCCTGATAGTCCCTGGCCTTTTCTCAAGGTAGAACTTGGAGACTTGAAAATTTTGAGAGCAAGGGAGGAGCAGGAGGAGGAGCATATGTGAGTGAGATGCCTGCCAAGGCCAGAGACAGCAGATCCCCAGGAGCCTGAGTTATCAGTGGTGTTGGTGCTGACAACCAAAGTCAGGAGAGCAGTGTGAAGGAGCAGTGAGTGCTCTCTCAACCTCTGAGCTCTCCTGGCCACATTCTCTATAGGACACTCCACCACTGTGTATCTGTCTGTCTGTCTCTTCTTCTCCGCTGTTGTCAGTCAACATCCTCTTAGTTGCAGGCTTTCCCTTCATGTCACCAGCCTCTTGACCGTACCATGCTTTTTCTTTCTTTTTTTTTTTTTTTTCCTGTGTCAACATTTTTTTATTATTTTTTATAGAACATAAGAAAGACAAATATCTGGTCTCTGTGAAGAACTCTTTCTCGGCACTATTCCTTCACAAGGGCCTTCACCTCACCGGGGCCATACTGTGCGTCTCCTCCCTCTTCTTCAGCACACACCTCTGCCTTCTGAGTCAGTGCCTCATCCTCTGTCTTCTCATTTATGAGTCAAATTCATTCTCAGTCCACTGATTAGAGGGAGCGTATCTTTTTCTGTTCCACGAAGAGAACTTTTTTGTTCACAATTGGATCGTAATGCAGGAGAGTCAGCTTTTCTCGGAGTCGGCTTCTCTTATGGTTGAAGGAGAAACCTGTCCCAGCTTGGCTCACCAGTTTCACCAGAATGGTTTTTGACTTGCTCTTGGCAAAAGAGACTGCAGAAAGCAGCATGGCGTCGGTCGCGGTCTTCTTTCCAGACCGTGTACCATGCTTTTTCTATAAAACATCTTTACTTACTAACCGTAAAAGCCACTCCTTCCATTATTTAAGCCCCAGCTTGATCGTAGCTGTGTGGATTACTTTAGAGGATATTGTGTGGCTCTTAATTTCTTCAGCAGCAGCTGAATCAGTTTACCATTTGCCAAGAAAAAACAAAACTGCTTCATTTACCAGCATTGAGAAGGAAACTGACACTGTGTATTAGTATTTCTGTGGCTGCATTAATTGTTCTGTTTGTCAGATGCATAATGCGGGTACAGTGGAGTGAGGACCAACTTAAATACAATTTAAAAAATGATCACTAAAAATGACCTTCAAAAATACTCTGCTTATACTGTGCACATCATTTTTCTTCTGTAACAATATTTTCTCTGGTGCCTGAATTGTAGACTTCTCTTATAAAGCCATGGTCCTATTAGTTAGTGTTCTCCTTTGATGGACCCTGAGAATGTGTGTTGGGATCATGGAAATGGTTCAGTGGACAAAAGAAAGCACTTGCTGCCAAGCAAACCTGACTTCGGTTGGATCCCTGCGGCCCGTATGGTGGAAGGAGAGAACCCACTCCTGCAGTTGCCCCCTGGCTTTGCATGTGTGCTTCGGCCAGTGTACACCCACCTCCCTCACACAAAGTAAATGTAATCACAATTTATGTTAGTGATATTCTAAAGCTGAGCTGGTCACATATGAAGATTATGACATTAGGTAAAAAACCAACTTGCAAAATCCAAGAAACAGATCAGCCTTGATAGGGATTTTGACCCTGATAAAAGAGAAAGAATTCAAAATTAGATGTGAATTAAGTTTGGTCTGTGAATGCTGTTCTGAACAGAAAATAGCACTCTAATCATAAACCTATCAATTATTCAGTAGTGTCTTGAGGGTGTTAGTGCACAGAATACAAAAGAGCCTGTACTTATTTGTTATTGTTCTAAAGCAGCAAGAAAAATTGCATTATTCTCATCTTTATGGCTTTTTCTAATTCTCCTAGTGTAAGTGAAGGTTGCAGGTACAGAAGAGGATCAAGAGGCAGATTACATGCTTGTTTATTTACGAGGGCTTGTGGGAATTTGGGATAAGACCAAGTTTAAAACTTGAAAGGGTGACAATTTTATAAGGAAAAGAAATCCATTTTCCCAGTGGGCTCTAGGAAGTTTTGAACTTAAACATTTTTTTGCCTAAGGTTTTTCTTTTTCTACAGTGAAAGTTGTTTCTTGAATTAGGTCTGTTTGTTCCCATCTTGTGAGGTATACACCCTTGACTTGCATTTGGGAAAAGTTCTTGGGTGAGTTCAGTGGTCCCTTAGCTGAGTCACCATTGTCCGTGGTTTTCAGTAGCATCTTTTAGATGATGGCTTCTCTTTGTCACAGTGGAGAGTGCTAGGTCGGCCTCACAAAACCAGCAAGCCCATGGGGGAAAAGGACAAACAGGCCAGTATAAATTATAAGCAGTTCTTATGAACTTACAAATGAGCATTTTAGATTTGATTCAGTTTCTCAGTTAATTTCTTTTTATTTCATAGATTGGGGTATGATATTGGGGTATAGCCAACTACAGTCAAGACTATGCACATTAGAACACTTTTATAATATTCTGCAAATGAAAAGCCAATTTCCCTTACACAGATAATAATGCTGAAGTTCACAGCAGCTTTGCTACACAGAAATCCCGTTGCTGCAGTTGATGATTGTACTGCTTTAATGGGAGTTCATGCTGTAATAACCTTCATTAATTAGGAAAACCATAGAATTTAAATGTACGCAGGAATATTATAGCCCCATAAGTTGCCACTGAAGAAATTAAATAGAAACGACTTGTTCTGTGTTCTAAAATATTATTACAAGTAATAACCCCTGTGTCATCCATGACAATCATTCATTGTTTTTTGGTTTGGCCTTAGATGCATATGTTTTTCTGCTGTTAACATTTAGTTCATACAGTGTTCAGTGGGTTTGGGACCAAATAAGGCCAAAAATCTAGAAAGAGATAATCATATAAATTCTCAGACATATCCTCTTCTTGGGATTGAGATTTGTGACTTCTCTCATAAAAGTCACCCATCTGTGGGGGATTGCCCCATTAGAAGATACAGGAGGAGCAGTCAGCAGACTGAGGGGAGCCTGATGGCTGGATGTGAGGTATTGGGAAATATTCAGAACTTAGGCTAGGGACGTCTGGTGCATTTTATTCCTACCCTCTCTCCTACAGCCCCTGAAGAAGACAGAAGGAGCAAGCACTGAAATGTGAGAGAGAGAGCACTTAAGACAGTGGGATGCAGCTCCTTTGGGTCTCCGACACTCTCTTTAAGGGTGTCCTTCTTGAGTGCTGCGGTGGAGGGTGTTTTGCAGCGTTTGGATTGTTTTAATTAGAGGCTGGACCCACAGATACTGCAAATTATGAGTTGGGTTCTTTTTTTTTTTTTTTGCCTGAGATTCTTAGATATTTGTGTTGGGCTAATAAAGCAGCACCCTTGCTCAGCTGCCACAAAATGAGTTATCATTGCCAGAATAAGCCTGGAGCATTTCCTAGTTTAAAAGAACATTTTTCAAAAGATGGGCCAAAGCTTCTTGTCGACCTTGACAAAATATTGGCACCTAATGAGTATTATTGTAGCCCTTTGTGATATGCGTGTGTGTGTGTGTGTGTGTGTGTGTGTGTGTGTGTGTGTGTGTGTGTCTTTGGGCAGCTTACTAGAAACCAATCAAATGAGGCATTGAGGGGCTAGAAATGTGGCATTCTTAAGCCTGCAGTGGCACATTACTGCTGTGTGTAAAGGAGTCTAGTTAGCTCTCTGAGTCTGCCTACTATATAAATTTTAGTACTATTGCCCAGCTCTTGTTCTACAGCTGAACTTGTGTAAGTAGCGTTCTTTACAGATGTGGAAGGACATACATGTAGTGTATGCTGAGTCGAACTTCCTATTCTATTATAATGTACTGTTGGGCTTATTTAAGTTTGCTGTATGTTTTTTAGTTAACCCTACAGTATGTTTTGACACATACATGTATTAATAGTATTCTAGTCTAGACTTTACATTGCAGTTGTTTATATATGAATTGTTTCCTCCATATTAATAAGTCAGAGGTATGTGTCACCCACTTAAAGATGAGATGAAAATGGTGGTGGGGGGGAGGGTTGTGAGGGAGGGTTTTGACAGAGTTTCTGTGTGTAGCCTTAGCTGTCCTTGAACTGCTCTATAGACTGGACTCCAACTCACAGAGATCTTTCTGCCTCTGCCTTCTGAGTGCTAGGATTAAAGGTGTGTGTTACCACACCTGGCTGAAATGGCTTTTTTGATCTGAACAGAGTTTGTTTCTGTCATCCAGCACTGGACTGTATTAGAAAGAGAGCTTAGGCAATCTTGAATGATCTACAGGTTCAGAAACTAGTTTATCCCTTGGCGAAGGAGTGGAGGATCAATGTGATAATCAGGAATTAGAGTTATATGTGTGCTCAATAAAGTAATCTCGTCAAAGATTTTTGTTAATGCTGACTTATATCTACAAACATAAAATTGTAGAATCCCTGGACTTTGAAGATGGCCTGGATGTGAATTCAGTTTTTCTCTATCAAAAGGCGTCAGGAATCTTGCCTTGTGAGGTCCATGTTTCCTGTTGTTGCTCCTCACTGCCCCTTGTAGAATGATGCTTTCAGACTTTCAGATGAAGGTTACGCCTCTACAGCAGTCGTCGTCGTCTTCAGACAAGTGACAAGAGGAGCATACATCAAAAGATACCAAGTGTTCTGGGAAGAGGGTAGACGGGGTCCTCTGTGAGTGTTTAAGATGCAGACAGGGCGCAGTTGACTCCCTGAGCGCTATTAATTTAAAGTTTAAGGAATCCTACTTCAAATTACACACCACATGGGTACCAAGAGCAGAAAGAAATTGCTAAACCATATGCTTGTAAATGCCATCTCTTTCCCCTGGAGAAAGATCATTTATATTTTGCAATTAAAGAGCAGAAGGTCTTTTCCCCATAAAGGCCTTTCAGTCAGGAAATGTTCAGGGTTCCCAGGGGGGACACTCAGGACTCAAGGACTCACTGGCATCTCTACCTTGTGGAACCACGTTGATTGTTTCTTCATGAAATACTGGAGAATAGACTTAATTATAAAAATCAGAAAAGCCCTTAAGTTAAAACTTATAAACTACTGCTTGAAAGTGTGGTTTTTAAGTAAGGAAATGGATATTTAGGCTAACTTCATTTTTTTTTTCTCTTTAAGAGGCATTCATAACAGGACACTGTTATGAGCTGCATATGGCGCTCTCATTTCACTGATGGCCATTGTTTATTATTTTGGTGAGAAAAAAATGGGTGTGGGTTTCTTACTGCATAGCAAACAGGCAGTAACCATCAGTATTTTAGTGGTGCTGACTAGCTTCATTTTGGTCATTGATGCTTTTGAAGTAATGAAAGTCAACTAAGAACAATAGTATCCAATTATTATTGTTAACTAATATAAAATTTACACAGGGTTCAGTATCTCTCAGTTAATATTTGAATAAGGTACCATAGAAGGAATATTCTTGGTTGGGACTTTTTTCTTTTGTCCTAAACTAAGCCCTTGTTGCCCTGCCCTTCTGCCACCTTGAGGGGAAAGTGAGAGGAATAAATTAATCCCACCTCATCTTGTGGAATTAAATTAGACTTCAGAACTATAACCAGGAGCCAGTCAGATCCCATACATCCAAGGAAGTCTGTCTTCAGACTGGAAAGAGTCTATAAGAAGATCTGAAATTGGGATGTGCTGGGTAGAGACAGTCCCCTACACCATGCTACTCTTGCATCATTGTTGCCTAGTTTTTAGGTAGACTGACCTCAGACTTCCTTTCTAACTGAGGAAGATCTTGAATTCCTGACCTTCCTGCCTACACCTTCCAAGTTCTGGGATTAAGGGAGTATGCCACCACTCAGGGCTACATTTTTATTTGTAGAAATAGTCCTTGTGTTTAGCAGTTTGATAATGCCTTGAAAGTGTTTATGTTTTACTTACTTAATAGAACAGACTTTTCAATAGTATTGTTTTTGGTATTTTGAGACAGGATTTCTCTGTAAGTGCTGACTGTTCTTGAACTTACTCTGTAGACCAGGCTGACCTCAAACTCTGCCTGCTTCTGCCTCCCAAGTGCTGGGATTAAAGACATGAGCTGCTGCCACCCCAGTTTAGGTACTGTTTTTATAGCATACATTTTGCATTCATGTATATTTGTTTCAGAACTAGAGTGTAGCTCAGTGGTAGTGTACTTGCGTGACATGTATAAGACTGAGTTCTATTCTAGCCATGCTAAAACCCAGAAGTTTTCATTGTTATTAGTATTTAATTTTTTTGTTTTAATAATTTATAATATTAATGTGAATAAATAACATTAATATTTTAGATGTTTCTATTTGAATATATTTTCTCCGAAAATAGACATTTAGATTTTTTTGGCATGGCTAAGTCAACATTTTTTTTGGGGAGGCGGGAGCACTAAAAATCTCAAACTTGCCTGGCTTGTGTGAGGCTTTGGATTCACTCCCAAAGAGAACCTCAGGATAAATATAAAATTTATATGTACAATCACCCTAAAGTGACTAGAATTGAACCAAGGGTCTTCTAGCATGTTAGGCAAAGTGCTGCACCACTAAGTTCAGCCCCAGCACTTATATTATTAATTTTGAAGGGTGTGTATGTGTTCATGTGACACATTTTTCTTTTAGGGGGCTGTGTATATGTGTGTGTGAGAAGGGGATGGAAAGAGGGGATGAGAGAATGTATGTATATATTTGGATGCAGGTATGTGTGTCTATACCAGAGGGAGGGTGTCGGGTATCCCCCTTTATCCCTCTTTTATTCTTTTGATGCAGGGAGGGTCTTTCCTGAAAGCAGAGCTTGTGCTTTTTACTAGGCAGGCAGCCAGTAACCCTCACTCCCAAGACCTTGCTGTGTGACTACTCAGCCTGGGGTTGCAGGTGCATGCAGGGCCATGCCCGCTTTCTTATGTGGTGCTAGTTTCTGAGCTCAGGTTGTCTTGGTTGCTTGACAAGCTCTGTTTAGACATTAGCATTGCTATGGCCCTTAATACTTTCTTTGTGTTCTTTCAGGAATGTTCTGTTGAATTTCACCATCTCAAGTTTCTATTATGATAGCATTTTTAAAATTTACAATATAAAATATCAAGCATGCTTTTTCATAGGATGGCTCAGGGATGATTGATGTCTTTACAGTATTGGACATTGGATTTTAGATTTTTCCTTAACAAATGCATACCTCTTTGTTTTTCTTCATCTTTCAGTGGAAGCTTAAAGCTTCCTTTACATGTGCTGTTACTTTATTTCTTGATATTTCATGCTTTTTAAGTTACATATTTCAAGTCTATTTCATCATATTTTTTAGTCAGTTTTTTTTGGGGGGAGGCCATCGCACAGAAAAAATCTATAGTTTTTCATTATAATTATGTGGATACTTCAGTGAATTTCCCTGATTTTTAAAAAGTAGTTGTTGGCTGATTCTGATTTATTTATTTATTTATTTGGCATGGGCAGTCATCTGCAAGTGATGCAGGTGCTTCTGTTTCTAACCAATTTCCATTTGTTTTTCTCAGCTGCATAGTTTTTTGTTTTGTTTTGTTTTGTTTTGTTTTTTTAAAGATTTTATTTATTATGTATACAACATTCTGCCTCCACTATGCCTGTGTGCCAGAAGAGGGCACCAGATCTCGTGATAGATGATTGATTGTGAGCCACCATGTGGTTGCTAGGAATTGAACTCAGGACCTCTGGAAGAACAGTCGGTGTTCTTAACCTCTGAGCCATCTCTCTAGCCCCCTCAGCAGCATAGTCTTTGATTTTATAAAATGTTAATAGTGATAGGAATGAACATTGTTGACTTATTTCTGAACTTGACTATTTCTTGTGTCTTATTAACCAGTTTATACCTGTTAGGTTGTGAATATGTTCTTGTGATCTCTGACAGTCCTTTCATTTGTAACCAGTTAGCAACTTTGGGGCTGTAGAGAGGGCTCGGACTCTGTGTGTTTATTGCTCTTGCAGGGGACCTGAGTTCAGTTTCCAGCACCCACATTAGGTAGTTACTAACCTCCTGTAACTCCAGCACTAGGGGATCCAGCACCTTTGGGGAGGGTACCTGCACTCAAATACACATGCCCCCAACACATAAAGTTTAAAAAAGGTCTGTAATGAATGTTCTAAAACTTACTTTAGCATTTGTTGAGTATGTGAATTTTTCTGTGTTGTAATTCATTGTGTTGTGTGTCCTTCTACTTCATTGTTTCCAGTATTTTTGTGAATGTTTTTATATTAACCTTGTTTGAGTATATAGGTGTGGTAATGTCTTCATGTCAAGGTTATGTTGATTGCATATGATAAAGTTAGAAAAGGACTTTTTCTCGTGATCCTTCAGCATATACCCTATAGTGCCACCACAACTGGCAGGTAACTCTTTCTCTCATACATGAGAACAGAATAAGTGTCTTCAGAATGATCTGAATCTTGAAGTTGTTAAGAAACTTGTCCATAATGTTGTTTGGCACTGGGGTACTGGGAGGCTAGAGGTTGGGGATACATTCAGATAGAGTTGGTGGTGGTTATTTTAGTATCCCTTTCTAAGATTAAGTAAGTGAGTTGGCTATCAGATAGTATGTGGCTTTATTTTCAATATTTTGCTGATATTATTAAGTCTTGTTATTTCTAAAACTGCAGAAAAGAATGAGGAGAGCAGGACTGAACTTCTTTCTTTGGTAGAATCTGCTTGCAGGGTTGGCTCTTGCATAGTTCCTGGCACTTTAGATTGGACGTCAGCTGACTCTGAGTCAGCTAAACAACTGTATCAGCTGCTTTCTGCTGAAACTCTGGAATTTACATCTTCTTGAGGCAGGGACTACCCATGTGGAAAGCTCCCTCTAAGTGCTCTGGGTATTGTGTTTTAACGAGCTTCTCAAGGTGGAAACTTTTTATCTGTCTGTTGTCATAGCCTGTTCCTGGGGATGGTCAGCATGTGCCCTATGCCTCTATAGGAAGCTTGTGCCTGTTTTTCTGTAGGTTTTGCCACTTGAGATCTGTTTTTGTTGATATTTTTCTTTCTTTTAAAAAAGATTTATTTTATTTGTATGAGTATATGTGTACCATATACATGCCTTAAGAAGGCCCGAAGAGGGCATCAGGTCCCTTGGAACTAGAATTACAGGTGTAGCGAACGGCCATATGGGCCTTGAAGAGCAAGTGTTCTTAATTGACAAGCCATTTCCTTAGCTAGTTCCTGCTTAATTTTCTTTGTGTACTTTCATCACAGTAGATCATGGCAATGAATATTAACTGGACTAAATCATGGGAGTCCTCTTAATGAATTATTGAGTCCAGGAGTGGTTGTAGGCATCTTTGATATAGTACTTACATAGTAGAATTTTACAAAAAGATTTGTGTGTGTGAAGATATGTACATGTAAGTGCATGTAGGTATCTGGGGACCAGGAAGGGGCACTGGATCTCCTCAAGCTAGAGTTAGGATTGGTTGTGAGCCGCTCAGCTTGGGTTCTGGTAATCTGCAAGAGCAGTATAGGCCCTTAACCACTGAGCTATCCTTCCTGTTGTTTTCTCAATGTTAACTTTTCCAGCTGGAGTGAGGAGGAATCTCAGTATAGGTTTAATTTGCATCTCCCTAATGGCTAAGAATATTGAACACTTCCAAATAGTTATTGGCCATTTGTATTTCTTGTGAGAGCTTTCTGTTCAGTTCATTAATTTGTTTGCTAATTAGTTGATTGTGGATTTTTGTATCTTAAGTTTGGTAGTCCTTGGTAGTGTCTAGCTATATGCTCTGATAACTGTATACTTGAAAAGCTTTCTCGCCATTCTGTGGCTATGTCTTTACTTTGTTGGTTATTTTCTTTGTGGTCCAGAAACTACATGTGATCATATCTGTCACTTACTGGGATTATTTTCTTTGCTATGTGTCTTAGGGTTTCTGTTGCTGTGAAAAAACCCTGACCACAGAAACTTTCATAAAGGCAACATTTAATTGTGCTGGCTTACAGCTCAGAGGCTCAGTCTATTATCATCATGGTGGGACGTCGTGGCATGCAGACAGGCAGACATGGTGCTGAAGTAGCTGAGTATTTTTCAGCTCTCAGGCAACAGGAAGTGGTCTGAGACACAAGTATAAGTGAGACCTCCAACAGGCTCACTCCAACAATCACATCTCCTAATAACGCCACCCCTTTAGGGGCCATTTTCTTTCAAGCCACCACATGATACGTTTGAATGCTGCCACTCAGCTTTCTGTTTCCTTTTTATTCATTTGGGACTCCAGTCCATAGAATGGAACCACCTGCATTTCAGATAGACCTTTTCGTCAACTAATCTAATCTAGACAGTCTTTCATGGCATACCACAGAGGAGGAGAGCTTGTCCCCTTGACAGGGTCCTCTCACTATCACAGAGGCTGAAACTAACCATGAACGAGATTTCCCTTTCTGACAATTTTATTATTGGCATATAGACGACCTGTTGATTTTTTTATGTTGATTTTTGTATCTTGACATTTTGCTTAGTGTTCATTAGAATCACTAATCCTCATTTAATGCTATGAAACAAAGATCTCTAAAAGTCAGTGTCTTATATAGATAGCAATTTTATATTGAATATAATTTTGTTGAATGGATTTAAACAGGGCCTAGCTTGTTGTAGCCCACATGGCACCTGCTAGAGTTGGAGCATTCCTACATACCAGCCCAACTAGATGGCTGAGCAGGTTGGAAGGACTTGACTGGGAATATATATTTGGACCTTGGTTTTTATTTCAGCTGAGTTCATTACTCATCTGTGAATAATCACAGCCTCTTACTTCCATCTGGCCTGTCCACATGGCCTGAGCAGCTCAGGGTTCCCTAAAGGACAAGAGTAGATGCTTTCAGATTCCCCAAGGCTTAGGCCTGGAACCTCGGTTTTATTGGTTAAAGTGACTTAACTCCAGATTTAAGTGGGGGGAGAAATGGCTTAGCACAGGTAAATTGTTTGTGTATAGGGAAAGGAAAGGAGTTTAAGCCAGCCATCTTTGGGATTTTTTACTCCAATAATAATGCATATTTGTACAAACTTTTTTATTTCATATTCTTAAGTTTATTTCAATTTGTTGTTAATTAGCATACAAAGTAAGAGCCTTCACTGTGGCATTTTATACTTTGCTTTGGTTGATCACACAGACTCTCTGCTGCTCCCTGCATTGTACTCACTTGTCCCCAATGGTTCCCTTCTCATCTTGTCAATTATGTGACCTATTCTTGTTTTATAGCTGAAGTATCTTGATTTTATATGGCAGGGCAAAATAAGCATTAAAAGGCAGAGTTATAAAATGTACCTTGAGAAAATAATCATCTACTATATACCACATTATGAGGGTGGAAATTATCTCTTTCGATTATCAGATTCTGAAATGTGACATATGTGGCTTAATGCAGCTTACCATAGAAAGTAGAGGCATGTCATGTCCATGCTCAGTTTCACAAACTTTAGTCACCTTCCCCCCAGTTTTATTATTAATTATCAAGTGAAAAATAGTGACTTAAAAATATTGATGTGTAATTTTAAAAGTAGGCTTTTAAAAGTCAAATGCAAATGGAGTACACAGAAAGCACCAGTTTGTAGATAAAGCTAACTTTTTATTGATAAATTACTTTTCTGCATATTTGTACATACAGTCTGATAACTTTGCTAACATTATTTGTCTCTTTGCAATAATAGAGTAGAATTTGTCTTGTTTGGTTTTTGCCAGCTTGACACAGCTAAAGTCATGTGGAAGAATATCCTAATTGAAAGA
Organism: Sigmodon hispidus; assembly: GCA_004025045.1. NCBI lineage: Eukaryota > Metazoa > Chordata > Mammalia > Rodentia > Cricetidae > Sigmodon > Sigmodon hispidus. Next base: position 235,184 of record PVIH01000842.1, on the reverse strand, counting down.
ACGCCTCCATCAGATTGGCCTGTAGGGAACTCTGTACAGTTCTTGACTGATGTGGGAGGGCCCAGCCCACTGAGGGTGGTGCTGGTCCTAGGCAGGTATAAGTAGGTGGGCCGAGCAAGCCTTGGGGAGAAGCTAAGAAGTACTGTTCTTCCACGGCCCCTGTTTCAGTTCCTGCTTCTAGGTTTCTGCCTGGAGTTCCTGCCTTGACTTCCCTTCTTGATGCTCTGTACACTGTAAGGTGAAATCAGCCCATTTCTCCTTAAGGTGCTTTGGTCATGGTGTTTTATCACAGCAATTTTAACCTATTTTACTTTTGGACATATCCTGCTTTTGAACTTGTGTGCCTAGGGAATGTAAACTGTATTAGCTTTGTATAACTATACGAAATATCTGAAGTAGGCTAACTTTATAAAGAAAAGAGATTTATTTAGCTTATAATTTTGAAAGTTCAAGTGTATAGTTCTGCCGTTGGCCCAGGACATCATGTTGGCAAGATGTTGTTACAATGATGGGAACACATGTAGGAAGAAGAAAAGATGTATTGAAACTGGAAGCTAGAGAGCTTAATGGGGGCTCAAGCTTGTTATGGCTGCAACTCTTGGAAAAACTGCCCAGGGGTCCCTTGAACTGCCTTAATCTCTTTGTCCTCAGTGACCTCAAGACTTTCCAGTGGGCCAGCTCACCTCTTGAAGGTTACTTGCCACCTCCTGATCATCTGTTGGTTCTATGATCAGAGGACAAACCACGTTCAAACTATCATATGATAGTTTGAACTAAACTAAACTTATTGTTTTTCTCCACACTGCTCATTCAGATCACTTTAGTATGGTGACTCCAGGACCCTTGTCTCATTCCAGACTAATTAAATAAGACTCTCTGAAGGGTGGGACTCAAGCATCTTATTTTCATTTTTCTGAGCTTTCTGTGTGGTTCTAGTGTATGGCAGGCTTGTTGAGAATCACTGGTCTAATTAAAATTATTTCTATACACCAATAAAATTGTGTTTATTCCACATTTAGTGGCTGTTTTTTGTACCCAACACTATTCACTTTATATTTCCACTTGAAAAAACATAATTAAAATGTAAATTTAGCAAAGTGAAATTATATGTATTGAGAAGTGAAGATCTGGTGAACCCATTAAGACAGATATTTACATATCCAGAATTAATGTTGATGATTTGTCAGTTGGTGACTTGTAAATATCCCACTGAGCTAGTTAACTGAAAATCAGTCATTGTTCAGCCAGAGACATTTGGCAGTGGGTTGAGTCTTGGCCATGACTTAGATAAATACTAAGAGATGCTATACCAGAGGATATTCATGAGGCACATGCAGGCATACTGTCAGTGCAAATAGTCTGTTTGGTTTAGAGTAGCAAAATGATGTGAGCATGCCTGTTGAGGAGTGGGATTTGAAGTCAGACTCTAGTAGCTTTCACTTTGGTCAACATAGGAAGTGACCATGTTATTTAAATATCAGCAGGATAAACTAGCATAAAAGGAACAAAACCTCAAACCCACTTTGTCCCTTTGTCTAGAGTTCTTGATCATGTTAGTCAAGCACTTGGCAAACTGTGGCCTATTGATCAAAGCTTTTTTCTCTTTAAATATGAACTGTGTGTGTATGTATGTGTGTGTGCATGTGGGCATGCATGTATTATGTCTGTGCTTATGTCTGTAGAGATCAGAGGGCAATTTTGGGTCTTAACCCCTTCTTAAGCACTGTCTGCTGCCTTTTCTCTTTCTTTTTCTTCTCCCCCTCCCTTCTCCCCTCCCTCCCTTCTTTCCTTCATTTCTTCCTTTCTTTCTTTTGGCACCATCTTTCAGTAACCTGCAGCTCACTGAGTAGACTAGACTGTCTGGCCAGTGAGTCCCAGGACCTACCTATCTCTGCTTTCCAGTGCCCGGGATTACAATCTGTATTCCATCATGCCCTGCTTTTTAAAGAAGATGATTTATTATTTATTTTTATTTTATGAGCATTGGTGTTTTGCCTGCATGTGTGTCTGTGTGAAGATGTTAGAATCCCTAGAACTGGATACAGACAGTTGTCATCTGCCATGTGGGTGCTGGGTCCTCTGGAAGAGCAGCCAGTGCTCTGAACCTTTGAGCCATTTCTCCAGCCCCCATGTTTTACTTTTAAATGTGGATTTTTTGGGATTGAACCTAGGCACTTATGCTTGTAATGAGATGGTCCCCCAGCTACCCTCCCATTTTTTAAATAGCCTAATAAGGTTTAATAAGACCACAGCCATGTTCATTCACTTACTCATTGCCTATGGCTGCTTTTAAGGTTTTTTTTTCCCCATTGTTTTGCTTTTAAGTTTTAAGGCAGACTTGAATATATATGACAGTGATGTGTAGTGCCCATTCCAGAAGCATTTACTATGGAACCTTTATAGAGAGTGCCCCAACTCTTATGTTAAACTGACATGGCACATTTCCTGTTGTTGCTAATGCTTCTAAGTTGGTCCTATTAAAATGAATTTGGTGTTTCATGTACAGGTAACTGGAGATGGTTGAATTTTTTTTTCAACTTTATTTATTTATTTATTTGCCTTGGTGTTTGCCTGGAACTGGAACTTCATACAGTTGTTAGCTGCCATGTGGGGGCTGGGAATCGAACCCGGGTCCTCTGGAAGAGCAGACGGTGCTCTTAACCGCTGAGCCATCTCTCCAGCCCCGAGATGGTTGAATTTTGACTTTGGAGTAGATGCTGCAGTTGAGGAAAAGGGGTTTGTTTGTGTGTTAGTTGTGTTTCCATTGCTTTGATGAAACCATAGTTTATAAAGGAAGGCGGCATGTGAGTGGAGATTGGTGTGAGAGGGTTAGAGTGGAGCAAAGGCCTGGTGCAGCAGCGGCTGAGGGCTCACATCACAAACTGAAAGTAGGAGGGACAGGCACTGTGGGAATGGAGCAGACTTTTGAAACTTCAGAGCCTCCCCCAGTGACACACCTCCTCCAACAGTGACATACCTAATCCTTCCCAAACAGCATCAACCGGGAACCAGTAGGTGCCCTTTGGCAATGGGAAGGGTGCTGCCAGTCATCCACAATGTTTCATCATAGCTCTTGCTGATGGCGGTCTCGCTTTTGAGCTGGTCATGTGATAACAAGCAACATAAGGACTTGTTTGTGAAGGTTTCCCTGCAGTCACAGGATACAGAATCCCGAACACCTTGCTAGAAACAGATCTGCATATGGAGCTTTGGAGATGCTGGTTTAAAACAGATTGTTGAAGACAGTGGAGGTCCAGTGGAGAGTGTATATTTGGCTCAGTTTCCCTGCTATCTGTGTAATATAGAGGCTACTTCTGAGCCAACAGGCACCTCTCATACCTGAGGATCTGAATGCTAGTGAAGATGCTTATGCATTTGCTGAATTATTACATCTAAAATCAGCATACTTACCAATAAAAACCATAAGCAGTTCTAGCTTTCGAAGGTCTTAACTTCCCTTAGATATGTTACTCAAACTCCAGCCCCTTCACTTTTGTTTATTCTTATAGACAGATTGCACAAAAAGGCAAGGAAATGCCTATAATATAGTGATAGTCTGGTATTTGCCATCAACACGATCATTAGAGCCAAAAGTATAAAATACAAATCTTACTATGTAGCTCAGGCTGACCTTGAACCCAAAATCTTGCCTTGGCCTCTTGAGTGTGCTGGTGTTAGAAATGCCAGGTGGATTCTCATTTTGAAAGAGGGCTGTGATGCTCCTGTAAATTTTAACTAATAAAGTGAGTCACTTTTGTGACTGTTTTTTATAAATTATTTAAGGTGGTTTCAGACCAAAATCTGTTACATGAACTGATAATAAATTTTCTATTTGTAATTTATTCCTAGATATGTACTTGAAAGACTTTGCTGGGTGTAGCTGTCTGTGTCCAGCCTTGCTAAGTCAGTTTGTGCTCAGTGCAGGCATGTCTGCTGGCTGATTTTCCTTTCCATGGGTGCTGCTTGGCACAGAGCCAGTGTTTGTAGATTGTCATCGCTCCAAGCACTACTAGTATGTGGTTAGCCATACATTTTTTTGCCTTCCTAGTATGATGAAGCAGTGAAGGTTGTACAGTTCGTTAAAACAGCTTGAGTTGCTTCTTAGAATAAGCAGGTTTATAAAAAGGAAACTATCTGGGTGGTGGTGGCACATGTCTTTAATCCCAACACTCAGGAGGCAGACGCAGGCAGATCTCAGTGAGCTAAAGGCCAGCCTGTCTACAGAGCAAGTTGAAGGACAGCTAGAGCTACACAGAGAAACCCTGCATTGAAAAACAAAAACAAAATAATAAAATAAAAAGAAAACCTCTGACACTTGGGCCTGAAGTGGGAGAATGGTGAGTTCTAGGATAGCTTGATCTATATTGACGTTCAGGCCAGCCTAGACTACACATTTGAAGACTGGCTGGCTGATAGGATGCATGGTTTTCTGTGTCTGCACCTTTTCTCACTCACCTACCTTCTTCTGTGTGACAGGTCAGCGACTATCACCTGTTCCACACCATGAGTAACAGCCACCCTCTTCGCCCCTTCACTGCAGTGGGGGAGATAGATCACGTGCACATTTTGTCTGAGCACATCGGGGCCTTGTTGATTGGTGAAGAATACGGCGATGTCACATTTGTTGTGGAAAAGAAGCGCTTTCCTGCCCACAGGGTAATTTTAGCAGCTAGGTGCCAATATTTTCGGTAAGTCTATAATGTATTTTTCTTCTTGTTTGTTTCTCTCTCCTCCCTCCCTTCCTCCTTCCATTCCTTCTTTCCTCCCTTTTTGGATATAAGTCACTTGTGGGAAACACTGACATTTTCTTTTGTATGAAAAGTACCTAACTTAAGAGTAACAGCAAGTGGAGTACTTTAGTATAATGTCTAAAAGAACTTTGTGCTTTTGTTACTTTCTAAGAATTACCTTTTCTTTAGGAGCTAATTTAGAAGAAGGGGTTAGAAGGCTGTTTGGGCCAGACATGCCATTTAACTCTTTTTGAAGGTCTGAAGAACCTTTCTCAAGCTGTGTGTATGTTGTTTTTACCCTCTGCTCATGTAGATGAAGGATGGATTTCCACTGAGTCACTGGTTGCTAGGGGAGCAGACTTTCCACAATGCACATGACATGCGTGTTTCTCAGGTTTGGATTACTGCAGCCAACACCTGTGGGTAGCCTAACAAAGCTCTCCAAGATATGTGCTAATCTCACTAAAAGACACAAATGTTGACAGACTTGCAGAGTTATACTAGAACTAAAACTATATATAGTGTACATATGCATATACATATTTTATAATTGTAAAAAACCCACTTATAAACAGCTATTTCTTAAATTCTTAATTTTTCAGGTTATAAAAGTTATTAATCTCTTAGTTGCATTTCACCTAATGTTGGCTAAAAGGATATCACCAATGACTTAATACCTATGTGATTTTTTTATCCTTGACATTACTAAGCCTTTGTCTGTTTACAATGATAAAGCTGGTACATTGAGCCACAGTTTAACTTGGAGAAGTTGAGATGCCTGGTGACTTAGGGAAAATCTATCCTCCAGTGAAAGCTGCATCTGGCCTTGAAGTGAGCACTAATGGGGACAGCAGAAGAGGCACACCTTGGAGTCACATTCGCCATCTTTGTGCTTCTTGGGAATGTATGTTTTTTGGCTAGTACTCCCAGAGTTAACTTGTGGGCATTTCCACAACTCTCATCCCATACAAATAAAATACTAGAAGTGAAACCAGCGAGCTTAGACATCAGCAAGAGCCTGTTACCCTCTCTAAGGGTCAGTTTCCATGGCCATTGTTGATTGTTCCTGTCCTCAGCATGCTTTTCCTTTTCTTGCATTTAGTCTAGTTACTACTATGAAAGTGCTTTTTAAAGACCCTTTCTTAGTAATAGAACTCTTTGGCTTTATGTTTACTATTTCTGAATACTGTATATTTTATTCTCCTTAAGCAATTGGGGACAAAAAAAGAAAGCGGTATGTGAATGTCTATCATGTGATCAGTATCTTCTTTAAGAGAAATCCAAACATTTTCGGAAACTTGAAGATGGTATTGAACTAATGGAATACATTCCCCTCATTCACTGACCTTTTTTGCTTCTGTGGATAGTGAACCTTTGTAATAATCTGTGACTCATTTGGGCTTAAACCCACACCACCACCAAAGCTCTCTTGGGTTCTCATTGATAACAATATTCTTGTGCAAAGCAAAGTTTACTGGCAGTAGCTGTGGGAGCCCTGACTAAGTCTTGTTACCAGAGCTTATCTGTTCTCTGGCAAGGACGTGCTGGCTGTACAAGAGGGGATTCTCACAGTAAGCAACCAACTCCCTTCACTCATTACTGGGAAAGAAGCAAGACAGACCTCTCCTAAATAGTACCCATTGATCTCTGTGAATCTTCCTAATAGTGACATGGAAGTATGTCACGGTGTTTCAACCATATTCATCTTGACATTTTGATTTTCTTCAGTATTTCAGTATTCGTTCCGTATATCATTAATAAATTAGGTTTTTCTCGATTTAGTTCTTAAACAATTATTGAGTCGAAGGATATTTCATATGCAAATAGGTATATTACTAAATTACTTTACAAAAAGAAGGGGCCCAGTTACATAGTTCCTGAAAACCCTACAGAACAGAACCTGTTTTCTCATTGTGTAGCTACCAGAGGCTCCGTAGGTTTATCTCATCATTTTCCTGTAGGGTTTTACTGCTTGTGGACCTGTAACATCTTTATATTTAGCTTATCATTCCTCTCAAATATGACTTCCAACTTTCTGTGTAATTTTGCATCCTCAGGCTATCTAATTTAGCTCAGTTTATGATATTAATTCAAAATGGTTTTTATATTATTTCTCCTGTTTCTTTAAAAGAACCATTTACAATCACTTGTGTTCTCCACCTGAATCTTTGTGTCATTAAGCAAATGTATATCTGTATAGTATTGATAACCATTATTACATGTATTTTGTAACAAATATATTTGAGGTTTTCCAATTATGATCTTTTCTCGTGTGCAGAGCATTACTGTATGGTGGGATGCGAGAGTCTCAGCCTGAAGCAGAAATCCCTCTCCAAGATACCACTGCAGAAGCATTCACAATGCTACTCAAATATATCTACACTGGGCGGGCAACACTGACAGATGAGAAGGAGGAGGTGCTGCTGGACTTTTTGAGCCTGGCTCATAAATATGGATTTCCAGAGCTAGAGGATTCTACCTCTGAATATCTCTGCACCATACTTAATATTCAGAACGTCTGTATGACTTTTGACGTGGCCAGTCTCTACTCACTTCCCAAGTTAACGTGTATGTGCTGCATGTTTATGGACAGAAATGCGCAGGAGGTGCTCGCCAGTGAAGGCTTCCTCTCCCTTTCCAAGGTGTGTTCTGCTTTGCCTTTTGTTTCTTGGCACACATTATTTTATTTGTGTTTACACAGTGAACAAACCACAGAGGTCTAAAAATCAAAGGTAAAGGTCCTTGGTCTCAAAGAAGTCATCTGGTCTAGCATTTGCCACTGGCTTCTGGGACTCTAGATCTTTAAAGGTAATTGCTTCCATTTTTCTTTCTCTTTTTAAGTTTCTCTGGTAAGTTTTATGTGCAAAAGAGACTGGTCTGGTGGGTAGTTAGTTTTATTATGACAATCAAGTAAGATTTTTTGTTATATTTTGTATTGCTTTTTGGTTTTGTGTTTCTGTCACATAGACTATAGCTAGGAATTCTTTTTTGGCAAAAGGGAAAAGTCTTTAGGGCTGAGATAGAATCAGTGGCACAGAGGGAAAATTCATCAAGGAGAGCTGAAGTGCAGTGGGTGTCTTAAGTTACTACAGGTCCTCCTCCTCTTGCTGGCTTACAGTTTACCACTGCTGAAGTGTCATTTAAATCTCCATTGTCTGGAGCAGTGGTTCTGCCTTTATCTCTGTGTGTGTGTGTGTGTGTGTGTGTGTGTGTGTGTGTGTGTGTGTGTGTGTGTTTCTTTTAAAAAGCTGTTCATCTTGATTTTTTGTTTTGTTTTGTTTTTTTTAATTCCACTTCTATAAGCAAGGAATTTTCAAGGCTGTATCAGTCTTTAGGGCAGGTCAGTTCACAGAGTCAAGGACTGAAACCATGACAGTACAATAATACTGTAAAATAAAAGGTTTTGAATTTCTAATTCTAGGCTTATCTTACTTACAAATGTACACCTTGTGAAAGAATACACACATGCATGCACATGCACACACATATGTACACATGTAGTTGTCATCTTTGTTCTTGCTATTTTATAAAAGGATGGCGCTACAAACTATACCACTCCTGCATATATAACCAAAGAACTTCAAGTGAACCTATTTGAGATACTTACACATACAGATTTATTACTACACTGCTTGCAGTAGCTAAAAAATGGAACAAGTCTAGAGTCCATCAACAACCCAATAAATGATGTGGTGCATAAACACAGTGGAATTTGTTCAGCTGAAAAGAAAAGAGAAATAATGACAGTTGCAACAAAATGGAAAAACTGCAAATCATTACATTAGTTGAAACAAGTCATACTCAGGAAGACAGATCTCACCTGTTGCTCTCATAACAGACCCTACATTGTATGTATATGTATGTGACAGGTTTCTTAGTTTTGCTTTAATAAAACATCATGACCAAAAACAACATGGGGAGGAAAAAGTTTATTTTAGCCTACAACTCTTAGGTCATACTTCATCACTGAGGGAAGTCAGGGAAGGAACCTGGAGGCAGGAACCAAAGCAGAGGCCTGGAGGAGTGATGCCTACTGGCTTGTTCCCCAAGGCTTGCTCTGCTTGATGTCTTGTACTACCCAGAACCCATCTGCACAGAGGTGGCACTGCCTTCAATGTGCTGGGTCCTTCCACATTAATTCTTAGTCAAGAAAATGCCCTACAGACTCATCCACAGACCCGTCTAATTGAGTCATTTTCTCAGTTGTGAGTCCTTCCCAGGTGACTCTAGCTGTTGTCAAGCTGACACAAGTCACAGCACAGTAGATGCTGGCCAGGGAACTAGGAAAGAAGAGAATGGGTGTGTGAGAGTGTGAGGGGTACATAGGACATGAAAGCAGCAGCTGAGTGTGGGAGGCGGAGACAGCGCCAGCCGGAGGAGGGCAGTGGACTGGGGAAGTGCAGCAGAGGAGTAATGTGTGAACATTGCTCACTCTGTATTCTAGCTTTAAAAATTAATTTTTTTTAAAGCAACAAAAGATGGGTTTAGGTGTGTGGGGAAAGTCTAATTGCTTTACTTAGGGTACAAAAAGCCCGAGTAGAAAAGGTGCTACTCTTTTATTTAAAGTAACCCATGTTGTCCTTGAGCTCACTATGTTGCCCAGGCTGACCTCAGACCCACAGTTCCCTCTGCCTCAGCCTTCCAAATGCTGGTATTGCAAGCATGAGCTGCTACACCTGATCATTATGCTGCTTATTCCTGTAGCCAGAAGGGGAGAAGGGAATAGATAGGAAGGCCAAGCCACAAGGAGAGGAATGCTACCTGTTGTGCTCTGGCCAAGTGCTGCTGCTGAGTGCTTATGCATACGGCTGTGTCCCATGCTGACTTTTATGCTCCCTTTTTATCTTTTGTAGACAGCACTTCTGAACATCGTTTTAAGAGATTCATTTGCTGCTCCTGAGAAAGATATTTTCTTAGCCTTGTTAAACTGGTGTAAACACAATGCAAAGGAGAATCATGCTGAAATCATGCAGGCTGTGCGTTTACCTCTAATGAGCCTCACTGAGCTTCTGAATGTTGTGAGGCCTTCAGGATTGTTGTCTCCAGATGCTATTCTAGATGCCATTAAAGTGCGATCAGAGAGCCGGGATATGGACCTCAACTACAGAGGCATGCTCAGTAAGTACCTATTTTCTCTCTCACTTAGGAATGCCGTTGGCATCTTATGCCAGTCCTGGCTGCAGAACTCTAGCTGTAGAACCATGGTGCAGGCATGCATAGCATATGCCCGGCCAACAGGGCATAGCTCTGCTTCCTGTGGCTCTTTTTCTGACATTCTTCCTATCAGGAGCCCAGCAGCCATTTCTTGTCATTCCTGGGCACAGTTTCCATCTGCTCCTCAGAATGTCAGTAGTAGATACTTTCCTGGAACGTTGTTTGTCAAACTAAGACTTTTCCACCTTTTTGTAACAAACAAATCCTGCGTGTATGCTATGTACCCAATTCTTTAGGTACTACTCTCTTGGAGAGTCTAAGTAATGGTGACAGTAACTGATGTTAATAACAGTATTGTGATTTTTCTTGCAAATGAAATAATAGCAGTTAACAGTTATCAGATTCTTTCTATGTCAGGAATAGGCAGTCTCTATATAACCATTCAGGTTTCACATTTTGTTGAGGAGATCAGCTTGTTTTTAACTGGTTGTTTTTACAAATGAAGAAAATGAGACCCAGAAAATTAGGTAACTTGCCCAAAGTCACACAGGAGGAGGATGCACTGAGAATTTTATGTAGCTTGCCTCTCTAGGCTGTGCCTTTTAACCACTAAACTATGCAACTTAAGTGCAAAGAACAGCTGCTGCTTTTGACCCTTTCAGTTTCATCATGGAAGAGAGAAGGCCTGGGACAAACAAACACAACAGTATTGAAGTAGGTAACACCTTGTAACTTCAGGAAGATTGGCTTGGAATGATTGGGAGAGGGCAATGAAACTCATGTTGGGTTGGAGTGGCATTATGCTTGGATGAGTGCCAGTTTGCAAGATGGGTGAGATTGATAGAGTTGTATATCTGAGAGGCCAGGACTGAAACGCTTGAGAGGACATAAGGCGTGTGCTGCTTCATGATAAAATGGCTAAGTGCCAGTTCAAACCAAACATGGAGATCTTTGAAAGTAGATTCAAATCTCCTTTCTTTAGGAGGAAAAGCTTGAGAGTGGTCTGCACATCACAGAGATGCTCTCCTGGATGGTTTGGAAGAGTTTAAACTGCACAGCTGACAGTGGGTGATGGCAGAGAAGAGGAAAGTAACTGAGTATAGGCAGGGTTCCAGGAAATCAGAGCTTGGTGATGGGAGGGTTGAAAATGGAGGATTACAGTTAAGGTAAGTTTACTGTGGTTTTGTAAATCTGAGAAGCCAGAAATTCCAAGGCCTCAGTGTCTTAGGATGGTAAACAGTGCCAGTTAAACCTCCCCACGTTTCATGTCCTCACTCATGCAGTGCTTCTGCCCAGAGTTGCTGAGCTTGGTTTTGGACTGTTTAGCTTGGTAGTTGTTATTTCCAGTGAGGCTGGCCATTTCCTGGAGCGATACCTTTCTGGACTGGTTTGAGACATTCTTGAAATACTGGTAGGCCCTAAATAGATGTTTTCCTGAGTTATCAGATTTAAATTTCTTTTCAGTTGACATAGTACTTCTTTGGCCTCACAGATTTTGTGGGTGTACATGCAAATGTGTGCACAGCTTGTGCAGGCCAGAGGTGGGCCTCAGGCATTAGTCTGTAGGAGTCATCCAGCTTGATTCTGAGTCAGGGTCTTTGGTTGGGTACTGGGGCACACTGATTAGGCTGAATGGCTCGGTGGCAGACCCCAGGGATTCACCTACCTGTTTCCCCAGCGCCATTATACTTAGCTTTTAATGTAGGCTCTGGGAAATAATATAGGTTTTCACTATTGGTTTGGTAAGCACTCTGTAGACTGAGCTATCTCCTGAGTCCCTTGGCCAGACAAATTTGATTGTAAGTTCTGGATTAGTACTGCTATATTTTCTGTCAATAAATTATTAGAGTTTTAGTTTTTTATCTCAGTATTGTTATGAGGATTAATTGGAATAATTTGTGTAAATACAACATGTAAGCTCAGTACAGGAAACTATTGCTGTCAGTATTGATGAATTTCCCCTCATCTCTGTAGTCGTTGTGTGAATTGTCACATCCTTGTAAACAGTTACCTTTACTTACCTTTGGGATTTTTGTGGGTCTTATTTATTGATCTTTTATCCTAACCATTCAACACACTGATCAGCATATAGCAAGTGAATGTGTAGTGGAAAAATTCAGCAGACAAAGCTAACAGGAAGTGGAAGCATATTGGTATTTAGGGAACAGTCAAAGCTAGTACCAAAAAGAGTTGAAATCTGGGTCAGAATATAGGGGAAAGGAATTAAAAACAGTCAAGTCCAAGACTTGGAGAAGACCTGTGGGCCAGAGGGTTAGGGTGGGGAAGGAATCAGAGAGGCAGGAGACCACAGGAGGTAATGGGGGGGGGAGAGCTAGCATATGCAGAGGCAGTCCATGCTATCTCATGATGCCAGATGATCAGGGTGAACAGTAATTGAGAGGACTTTGGGTAAAAATTGTGTGAGTTCGTCTAAAGGGAATCAAGCCATTATGTTTGAAGGGATGATACTTACAATATGTGAGTGATTTGGTTCATGCATTGGGGTAAAGGCAGTAGAGAAGCAGAATGGTGTAGCTGTAGAGAACAAGCTGGTGAAGCCCAGGAAGCAAATGGAGGGGGCTAGTTGAAGGCCAGCCTTAGCTGGAGTAAGAGGGTAAAAGGTGACATAAGGTGAGTGTTGAATTTTACACTTCCCAAATCCTCATTTTTGTACCCTCTCAGATAAGCCCCTCCCATTCTTTCCTATGATTGGCTGATAGGACCTAGACCTGATTTGCTGAAGATGGGTTGGATCACAGATACAGGTGTTAGGTATATTTGGCATGTCATACAGTTACTGGTTTCTTGGAATTGATTAGCTTACAGTTCATGTGTAAGCCATGAACTTTAGTAATCTGGGAGATGCCTTAGGAAGGAATAGTTGAGGCACTTAGTTCTGGAATGATGTGTTTACTGTGATTATTGCTCATCAGTGTTCAGGCAGAGCTCATCGAGTAGATTGTGAAAGTGGCAATCATAAAATCATTGAGTAATGGTTGAATAGCAGGATAGTTTTCTGACTTTTATAGTATTTAAATAGTAACATTAATAATAAACCTGAAGAAGCACAATACTTTCCTAGCAGATCCTTAAAGAGATTATTTTCTGAGACCTATCCAAACATCCATATAATTATTTTAGCACATTTCTCTCATTGGGAAATGAGGTCTAACAGCTCAGAACTGTTTATAGGCTGATGGTTTTGAAGTCACTCTGCTGGTTTGGGAGCTGCTGGAGGATTATGTGACTGTGTTTAGAGACAGGGGAAGGCAGAGAGGGCCCATTGCAGTCCTGGGGCTACTGTTGTGAGTTTGTGGAAGAGTCTCCCCTTAGGTGCCTACCCCGAAGCTTTACTAAATTGCAGACTCCACCTTTAAAGGGGACGATCCAGAAGATGTTTGTACTCAGTGATGAGAGTTGGTCTCTTTAGAAGTAGTTTACTTAGTTTTAGGCAGATATAGTGAACATTTATCTATGTAACTAGGGAAAAGAAATGAACTTTTTAATGAAATTACTATTTCCTTAGGATATTTGAACCACTTCTGTTCCATTCTCTTAACATTGAGTTTTTTCTTAGTTCTGGAGATGCTTCTGTCTTGGAAGTCAGTGCTTTTCTAACGAGGCTGAGTTATACTTTGTTTTGGTTATCTCATGTTGTAGACTGTGGGAAAGAGAACAGTAATTTCTTGTTTCTGCATGTTTATAGCAGAGAGCTGTAGTATAGATTCTAGCCTCAGGGTCTTTTTAATTGAGTAAAAGTCAATATGTTCTCAAGACTGCTGAGATAAATTGTTGGGGGGGGGTGTGTGCTAGACACTGGACTAGGGATCTTTGCAACTGTCATGTAATTGTTAGTTTGCTTGTCTAGGCACACCTGCCCATTAGATTGAGTTCTTTGAAGATATAGTTGTGTCCTTTTTTGCCTATGGTCTTCTAGCATCTGGCACCGTGTCTGAATCAAGAGTTAATATATATGGCTGAATGAATCCTTTGCTTGTTTCTAGACTAGACTTTAAGTCTTTCTCCCTTATTACATAAAAAGGTTATAAGGTGAACCTTTTTAAATTCTTGGTTCCTTTTACTGTTGTATCATCTCTGCTGCAGTCCTCTGTGGAGTCCAGTGTCTTGTCCTATCAGATGCTAAACATCTGAAGCTGAGTCTAGTATGGTGATTTGCATTTAGGAGGCAGCTCTGAACACCTGTTTCTTTAATAAATTGGATGATGGTCTTACTTAGCTGCATGCTTTTTCTTGGTAACTTGCCCAAAGTGGCCAAGTGGAATGACTTGCCTAGGCTGGGATCAGACTGCAGGACTGGTGCCTCATGAAACAGATGCTCATGTGTAATATCCTCTGGTCTGGTTTCTTGTTTCCAGTTTGTGTGTTTGACTGTTATAATTGAGATGTGTGGAAACAAGGCCTGAAAATAGTAGTTTAAGGGGGCAAGTGAGAGCAAGCCAGGAGCCCCGGGAAAGTCATTTGTATTGTATTGTGTGAGGCAATGCATTGTGGGTCCCATACAGTCCAGAAGTTAGTAAAGGAGTGGTGGAGGTGACTTAGGGGACAGAACTGGTAAAGAGATTCTTATGGGCACAGAGCTATTTTGTATTTAAATAATTTGTTGGTATAAATAAATGCCTGTCTCAAGTGCTATGTCACAAATGATGATTAGGAACGTAGAAGAAAGGCAGGGTAATTAGCCCAGTGCCTCAGCTTTTGTTACTGTGTATCTTGGTTTAAAGTATGACTCAGTCTCTGAGCATGTTTATGCAGCCTCTTGTCTGTCTGTGGACAGTATTGGTTTTTAGGTGTCAGTACCTGGTGACACACCTCACCTGGAGCGTGAGCTAAGGGCTTCATAGTCCTGGACACTGATCTCAGTTGGAGAGAGTCCACCCTTCCCCTCCTCCTCCTAATAACTGGCTTGTTTTTGCCTAGCTATAGGGTTTAAGGCTCAGTCTTTAATCTCTATAAAATCTATTACAAATCATAAATGTAAAGAAGTTTTTGATTGCTACTTATAATCATGCTCAATCCCTGCTGCTTTCTATTTTTTAAGAGTTTTGTTCTTCATTGATAGAGAGATACTAAGAATACTCATGGTTTGAATACTTTTGTAATTTATATTTTTTCAGGATTACTTTTCTTTTTAAATTCATCATTTAACAATACAGTTTTTTTTTTTTTAAAGTGCCTTGGAGCTGTATTTTTAACTGTCAGTGTATTCATATTTTAGTTGCCCTGAGGGATTTCCACTGGTATAAGTGATCTTCATGGCGGAATGAGAGATGCTCTCAGGGAATGAACTTGATGAGATTGGCTAGAAAATGCTCAAAGACTCTTGAAACAACCTTCAGAAGAAGACTTGGACTTGTGATAAACTTTCCTTTCTACTTTAGATTTCAGCTATAATCATTAGAAACTCTTGGACCTGGTGTGTTATTTGGAGCTTGATAGATTTTAGTGCTGAAGAAAACTTAGCTTAAGGTGCCTTTAGTTTCTAAGCTTGGAGACTTGACACAGATCTCTCAGCGTTAACTTGTGCTGTCATAGCTGTAGGTGACAGTGTCATCAGAATTTTCAATGGGACCCCTGGCTGCCTGGGCCTGACACTGTCTCTCTCCGCTGCTTGCTGGACTTCCAGGTCTCATCTGTGCCCCCGAGGAATACTGTGAGGACCAGATCAAAGGATTTAATGTGTGTAAAGGGCTTGCAGCAGTGTCCATGAAGAGTACATACAGATAATGATCAGAACGAACCCAGTGGAAAGTTTCAAGTTGTTGCTGCTTTGCATTAGTGTAGTTGCTTGGTTGGTTTTGCCGAGTTGCCTCAGTCTTTTCCTCTGCTCCTAGCTACATTGTTGTTGTCTTCTGGAGCTGCTGTTAACTTGTCTCATCTGTAAACTTCCACAAAGCCAATTTCCCACCATATCTGCAATGCTGAATTCTTTTCTTTGTGTCCCCGATGATAAGTATCACCATACGGCCAAGTTGTATGTGCACTCTGGGAAACCTGCATAGTTCTCTTACACATGTGTAATATAGTAATGAGTATTTTTTGTTAAATATTTATTTATTTTTTATCTTATGTGAATTGATGTTTTGCCTGCATGTATAGCTGTGTAAGGCTGTCAGATCTTGGAATTACAGACAGTTGTTAGCTGCCAGGTGGATACTGGGAATCGAATTGAGGTCCTCCAGAAGAACAATCAGTGCTCTTAACTGCTGAGCCATCTCTCCAGCCCCAGTAATGACTATTTTAAAAGAGCATACTATATACTTTACAAACATCTTCTCACTCTTTACAGAGAACATGTAGGGGACAGGCATTGTCCTCTGAAGACAGTGGCATTTGGAATGAGTAATCTCTCCCAAGTGGCAGATCTAGTCCAGAATACAGCCTTGGTGTAAATTATAACTCAGTCTTCGAGCATGTTTATGCAGCCTCGTGTCTTTACATGGAGAGGGCCGGTTTTAGGTGTCAGTCCCTGGAGACACCTTCCTTACTTGTGAAGAGTCATGTGTATAGATGACTTTAAAGTCCCAGACACTAATCTCTCATTGAAGAGAAGAAGGGGCTTAAGATAACGGCATTACTGATTCTGATGACAGGCTTCTGAATTTTCACTAGAACAAACCAAAACTCAAGTGATGTTTATTTTCTTTTAAGGTAGAATCTTATTTTCTCAGCTTGGGAGATTGTTTCATTTTGTCTGTCTGTGACTGACAGTCACTAACTGTGGACCTTCTCCTTCTCTTGCCTGAGCACTCTCTGACCTGATTGCCATCTGCCTGTCCTCAGTGCAGATGGTGGGGGCAGGTCATCTAATTAAATTAACATTAAATTAGCGCTGCTAACAGACTGAACTCTGCAGACAAGATATGTTTGTCTTTCTACTGTGTTTCTGGTATTAACTTTCCGTGTTTAGTGTCTGGCTCACTATAGATGTTGTAGTGACATTCAGTTTGAATGCTGAATGCTAGCTTAATCTTGGTGGACATTTTTTAAAAAATATTTTTATTTTCTGTGCATTGGTACTTTGCATGCATGTCTCTGAAAGTACCAGATCTTGAAGCTAGAGACAGTTGTTAGCTGCCATGTGGGTGCTGGGAACCGAACCCGGGTCCTCTAGAAGAGTAGTCAGTGCTCCCAACCGCTGAGCTATCTCTCCAGCCCTGGTGGACATTTCTATATTCTTCATTTCTATAGACTTCCCTATGCAACCTAAAATCAAATACAAATATGGAATCAACTAGAAGCTTAGAATTAGAAGTTCCCTTTGCCCCTACTAATATAGACTAATTAAAAATAACCACTGTGCTGCTCTCTCTAACTGCAGTACCAGAAGAAAACATTGCAACTATGAAGTATGGAGCCCAGGTTGTGAAAGGAGAGCTGAAGTCAGCTTTGTTGGATGGTGACACTCAAAATTATGACTTGGATCACGGCTTTTCCAGGCATCCCATCGATGATGACTGCCGCTCTGGCATTGAGATCAAGCTTGGCCAGCCATCCATTATCAACCACATACGCCTCCTCCTGTGGGACCGTGACAGCCGGTGAGGCCTTCCTGTCCCTGAGATGCTCATGTTGTTGTATATGCTAAAGAGGACCTAACTTTTTGATCATCTGCTTTGGTTCCTTCCCCTCACTACTTCTTTATTTACTGGCAAAAGGAGGCAATTATTGAGAAAGAGAGTGCCTCTGTCTTAGGGTTCCTAGTGCTATCATGAAACAACACAGCCAAGGCAACTTGCAGAGGAAAGGGTTTATTTGGCTTACACTTCCATATCACAGTTTATAATCAAAAGAAGTCAAGACAGGAACTGAAGCAGGGCAGGAACCTGGAGGCAGGAGCTGATGCAGAGGCCATGGAGGGGTGCTGCTTACTGACTTGCTCCTCATGGCTTGCTCACCTTGCTTTCTTATATAACCCAGGGCCACCAGCCTGGGGATAGCACCACCCACAGTGGGCTAGGTCCTCCCTGTCAATCATTATTAAGAAAATGCCTGGCTGGAGAGATGACTTGGGGTTAAGAGCACTGACTGTTCTTCCAGAGGTCCTGAGTTCAATTCCCAGCAACTACATGGTGGCTCACAACCATCTATCTTGAGATCTGGTGCCCTCTTCTGTATACTGTATACATAATAAATAATTTTTTTTTTTTAAAAAAGAAAGTGCCTTACAGCCATATCTTATGGAGGCATTTGTTTCAATTTGAGTCTCTTAACTCTAGCTTGTGTCAAGTAGACATAAACTACCCAACACAACCCTCCAGCAAGGAAGTACCCAGAGGAGCTGGGAAAGGCTAGTAGATGCTCAGTGACCTTCTGCTTTGGTTTTTCAGGTTTAAATGGCTTATTTCTTTGTAATAATTGTGCTGTTTCTCTTGGTTAATTCTGGGGGAAGAGATTTTGATATTTTGTTTTGTGTGTGTTTATGAGTATTTTGCTTGCATGTATGTGTGGTGATACATATGTATGTATGTGTACCATGTACATGCAGTGCTCACAGAGGCCAGAATAAGGTTATGGATCCCCTGGTACTGGAGTTTGAGACAGTTGTGAGTCACCCTATGTGTGCTGGGAATTAAACCTGGGTCCTCTGGAAGAGCAGCCAGTACTCTTAACCACTGAGCCATCTCTCCAGCCTCTTTCTATCCTTACATATACAAACACGGAATAAGTGTTTATTTTGGAAAATACAGAAAAGCATAAAGAAGAAAATAAAAATTGCTGGTAATCTCAAAACTACTCATTATTAAAATCAGTATGTATCTGTTTGTTTTCTATCTGCTACATATACATACGTATTACAAAGTCCCATAGCTTCACAAAATATAGACTAGATATATGGAAAACTTACCTCTACTTTCAATTTTTCTTCTTTAGGAGGCAGAGGAATAATTTGCCTAGCATGATCTCAAACTTGGGATTCCTTTTCCCTTAGTTCCCCAAATTCTGTTATTACAGATGTGTGTACCCACTGCACCTGGCTTTAATTTCATGTTTCAGTTACTACATTTAAAACATTGTATTAGTTCTGAAATGTTACCTGGTATTCTTCCATACAAGTGAACATTATGTATTTCATTCCTTATTGTTGAATATTATGAATACCTTTAAATGTATGTCATCCTATGGCTGAAGAAATTGTCTTTTAGTGCATAGCTAAGCATCCTTGGAATAAAACCAAATTGTGACAGAAATGGGGTTGGCTTCAAGCCATGGCGTGTACTCAGTTTCTTAGTGTTAGGAGTGTTCCCCTTCCAGAGCTCTGTTGTACTTTGGGCCACTATGGCTTGTGGTCCATCTGTGGTGTCAGAAGTACCAGGGCCGTGATAACTAGGACTAAATGGTCTCTAATATTACTCATCTTTAGCCTAAGACCTGTTCAACCTGCTATGCCTTTTTGGGTCTGATCCTGTCAGTTCAGTGGTCATAGTGATAAGGCTAAGTGTGTCTTAGTAGCACACTGCTGACCATGTTAGGTTTTTGATCATTTGAGCCATGTTTGAGGGATAGTCAGCATTTGTATGTGCAGTGTGTTTTTGAGATCCCTAGCTGATAGCTCTGTTTTTATTAAGAATATATTTCATGGGGCTGGAGAGATTTCTTAGTTCAGATCACATACTGCTCTTGTGGAGAGGGCTAGAGTTTGATTTCCAGCACTCACATTGGGTGGCTCACACCACATGTAATTCTAGGATGGGTGCCCTCTGCTGACCTCTGCAGGCTTCTATAAACAGATAGAGTGTGCATATACACACTCAAACTCTAAAATAAGTCCTTTAAAAAAAGAATGTATTTCCTCACATGTGTCTTGCTGGATATTTGGCGTATAATTGATAAAGTGGTTGGAGTTAATTCATATTTCTCATTTCCAAGAATCTGGTTAATAAGAACAATGTAGTAACATTTATATTGTACTTTCATTATATATACGTGGTAGGCATTCTAAAGGCTTTACATATTTCATTCATTTAATAATGAAATTGGTATAAAAATGATAAAGGAAAAGGTTAGTGTGCTTGAACCTGAAAGCACTGCCTATTGTTTCCATAATGTTAATTATTTATAGGGCACTTTGTTTTAGTATCTATACTATATTCACAGAGGACTTAGCTTTACCATGTTCTTTTTTTTTTTTTTTCACAACATTGTTAACGTTTGAAGTAAAGGTGAGAAATTCAAAATCTTAAGCCAAAAAGATTCTGATGTGTTGTAAAATTATATCCCACATTACTGATAACCCAGAGAGGTTCAATAAAAGGTTATAACCAGTTTGAGACTGAGCGATAAAATGAATGGGAATTGAGGGGACGGCAGAAAATGAGGGGATGACACAAAATAAGCTGACCTTTTCTGGCCACGACTGTGGGTTACAGGCTGACATTTATGGTCACCTAAATCTTCCAAGATTGTTCCTGTTGATATTACAGTACAAGTAATAACTGCATCTCAAATTTAAATTTGGCTCATGACAAGGAAATACAGATTTTTTTCAGAATGGGCCCAGCATGTAATGGTTCTGGGCAGCTGACTAGGGAAGGATGATGGGCTATTTTCATTACAGCCAGGTTATTAGCTGGCAAGTGTTAGGTCGCATCCAAAAGAAACAGCGTTATCTTTTCCCACATGCCGCTTCTTCTCCAACGGGCTGCTTTTAAGTGTGCCATGGTAGGAGTCTAGAGATAGGCTGTCTTCTGTGGACCACCACCCACCATTCCCCTTAACTTTTTCTGCTGAGGAGGGAGGGTAGAGCACCCAGGCCAGGGGCCATGGAAGGAGGAAAGGGCACTTGCCTGCTTCTCTGTTCCTCGTTCCCTCTCTCAACCTCCCCAGCTCTGTTCCTGAGTTCTCTTCTCTCCTTTTCTTCCTCTTGGCTGTATTAATCTGCTAGTATGGCATGGCCAAAGCATCCTGGCAATGTAAAGAAAAATAATCTTCCATTTTGTTTTGTTCTGAAATAGTTCATCATTTGATTAAAGGTGGGAAGTCGAGCTGAGAGGAAATGTCAGTACCTTGGGTAAATGCTACAGTGGAGTGTTTTACACATCTTCCATTGCTGCCTGAATTTGATAAATGTGATTTAGAAACAAGTATGGGGGCTGGAGAGATGGCTCAGCGGTTAAGAGCACCGTCTGCTCTTCCAGGGGACCCGGGTTCGATTCCCAGCACCCACATGGCAGCTAACAACTGTCTGTAGTTCCACTTCCAGGCAAACACCAAGGCAAATAAATAAATAAAGTTTTTTTTTTTTTTAAAAAAAAAAAGAAACAAGAAGTATAATGAGTGAATTCTGTATTTGGTACCTTTTAATATTTTACTTTGGTTTTGTGTTGTTTGTCACTGGACCATATTTTTTCTTTTTACTTAATAGGTCTTACTCCTACTTCATTGAAGTGTCCATGGATGAACTTGATTGGATCAGAGTGATAGATCATTCACATTACCTGTGCCGATCTTGGCAGAAGTTGTATTTTCCAGCTCGAGTCTGCAGGTAAGTACTCATTGTTAATGAATGATTTTTATCTTTATTTAAAGACATTTTGGAGTTGAAAAGGAGATTGCTGTCAGAAAACCAAAACCTGCCTTCAGTCAGCCTCTCCGGCTTTTAAAAATTGGATGTTTCAATTGCACGAATTCTATTTGGTATTATAATAAAAACCTGGAACCAGATATGGGGGGGGGGAGAGAAGAAGCTGGAATATGAGAGAGACCTGCCCATACTCACTCCCTCACCCTCTCATGAATGACATGGGTTTTTGACAGCCCAAAGCTCAGCCCCAATGACCAAGCTTCCTCCAACAAGGCCACACCTCCTAATCCTTCCCAAACAATTCTACCAACTGAGAACCAAGGTTCAAATATATGCGCCTATGGAGCTATTCTCATTCGTAGCAGCACAGTTCTTCAGCTCCATACTACAGATCTGAGCAGAGGTGCTGTTAGACAGTGATGGCAGGAAATGGCAGAGTCTCAGGGTCCATATTAGTAAGAAATTATAACCATTCTGACTCATCTATTACATTTTTTTATAAGTTCAGTTTCTTGGGTTAGGTTTTTATTCTAACAGTATTTTAAAATGAATCTAAGAATTAGATTTTTCTGACAATCCAAGGATGCTTTGATTTTCTTTTGTAATCACCATTGATGACTTAAACAGTGTTCTAAATGAACTAACTACTTGCAGTACTTCATTCAGAACATAAATCCTTCCTTAGTACGTGGGGGTAGGTTTATTGTTAGCTAATTAGTACATTTGTATGTCACCTTTGCTCTTTAGGAATTTTTGTGTTTGTTTAGTTTTGGCTCTGAGACTGAAATCGCAAGCAGAGGCACAGAGTCTGGATCTAAATCATTGTACTTTTAATCAGTACTTAGACTGTGACATTGTACGCAACAGCGACTCTGTACATGGTGCAATTCCATGGTATAATGGCGACATGTTCATTAGTTCACCTTAGTGCATTCGTTAAGAGGATATGGTGGGACAGAGTCCCTGAGGTGGCACATAGCTTACATTGTCAGTTTGTTTTCTCTAGGAGACTGAATTTTGAGGTTAATATTGAAGGTTTTGAATGCTTTGTACAGATGGCAACTGTGCTCTGTCACACTGGATAAGATGTTAGTTTTTAAATTGTGGAGAGATTGCCTACACCTCTTTCTGAGACCAGGCAAAAGGGAGTGAGCGGGGCTGGAGAGATGACTCAGTGGTTAAGAGCACCGTCTGCTCTTCCAGAGGACCCGGGTTCGATTCCCAGCACCCACATGGCAGCTAACAACTGTCTGTAGTTCCAATTCCAGGCAAACACCAAGGCAAATAAATAAATAAATAAAGTTTTAAAATTAAAAAAAAAAAAGGGAGTGAGCATTGTGGCCTGAAACCGCGCTGTGGTATAGATTGAGCTCACCCCAATCCTGGCTTCAGCTGACACAGTTGCCTTGTGGTAAATCTGAGCATCCCTCAGCCTGACTCCCACACTCATCAGAAATCAGAACAGCACTCTGTGAACTTTGCTTTGATATTTAAATGACAAGGATTGAGCATGGTGTCTGGTTGACAGAGACTCACAAATAGCAGGTTTATGTTATTTGTCCACTTTTTGAGAATTTGAACTGTTGCTTGATCATCAGAGAAATTCCTGTCTCTGGCACTGTGGCTTTTATACAGCCAAGCCTTCTGAGTGCTTTCCTGTACTGTCAGGTCACACACACAGCCATCTCAGACCTGCTGTAAACAGTGTTTCAGAAACTAACACTTTGCCCATTTTTGAATGTTCATAGCAGTTTTTGTATATTTTCACACACATATGCTCAGTCATTAAGCTTGCCATTCCGATCCCTTGCACAGTGCAGTCCGGGCAGCATTCCCTTGCACAGTAGTAGACTGTCTATCTACTTGCAGTGAGACAGTAAGATAGCTCCAGGCTTCAGACCAATGATTGTTGTAACCCTGATGATGAATGGAGGGAAGTGACTGACTGCTTTTTCTGGACCCTTAGCTGGAGATGAAGAAAGAGACTTGCAGTTTATGTACGATCTTCATCCTCAGAGCAAACCATCCTATATCTCTTGTAGTAACTTTGCATTGATATAGACATGTGCACCTGTGTGTGTGTTATGTTTTTTTCTTTTGTGTCCTATGTGATTTGATATAAGTTTTAGTGTTACAGTGATGCTTTTATGCCAGATAGAATTTTACATTTTTTAAAAAGGTACTCAGACCAGTGTTTTGCAATTATTTCTAGTTTTAGATCTTGTTTAGAAAGGTGTTCTTTAATCCAGTGCTAAAGAATGCTGCATATTTTTCCAATGCTTTAAAAAAAAAAAACCCTCCTTATCAAATATTCGCTTGAGGCAGACAGAGCAGAGGGTGATTTAGGTTGGGACAGGTAATTTAGGATTGTTCATTTAACAGTGATTGTGTACCACCCTGATGAGACTGGTCTCGTTTCACATGTGCTGAATTCTAGCACACACCTGACTCTTTACAGTGATTTCTTTTGATTCCTGTTGACTGTTGGACTTACTGTTGTTTCTCTTACTATTTTCTTAGAGTGAGAAATTATAATGTGCCAAGGATGTCACAGAAAAAGAAAAGGGTGTTGCAGAACATCTGCCAGTCTGTCTTTCTAGTCTCAGGGGTTACATTAAAGGCCTTCAGGGATGATAAACATCTCACTAGAGGGGCTCTGTTTTCATTCAGAACAGGGATTTAGGTATGCCTCACCAGCTCAGGAAAAAAATTCTATTCATTTGTTCATCTCCCACTCACTCCTTCAGCAAATAAGCACCTACTTTGTGCTCTGTATTGTACTTGATCCAGAGATTGAGACTCAGATGAATGTCAGTGTTTCTGCATTTGTCATTTGGGGGAGGCATACGCACAGATTTATAGGTACCTATGTTAGCATGGCACTGTGATAATAAGGGTCAGTATGAGAAGGTATGCATTTTTAAGTAAGATTGCCAGGGTGGTGGTGTTGTAAGCCAAGCTATATAGGAAATGATGTTATGTGGTCTTTGCTTTGGACATCTAGGATTCTTTGGTATATGGTGAATGCTGCTCATGCAGTTGGTCTTCTGTAGGAAGCCTCATTAGATGTGCACTAAAACTGTACCATTTGTTGGCATGTAGCACTTGAATCTCTTTTATTGCTATCATATATTTCAGCTTCCCCTCATCCCTGCTGTCATTAGCTACAGCTTTCCCCTACTTGTTCTCATTAGATTATAGTCCCAACATAGGTAAGGCCATAGATCTAGGAGGGACATAGAACAAATGAAAGAAGAAGCCTTTCTATTCATGGAGGCATTCTCCCCTGCCATGCTAACAGGGCGTGGATGCGTGCTTGTCTTTGTTTACACCCCCCCAACTGGGCACATAAATTTATTTGCTTTTAAAGGCAAAGACTGGCATAATTGAGCAGTTCACCCGAAGGCTTTGGATTCCTAATCAGTTATGCTGAACCTTTACTCCTTGTGGGATCATTAGGAAGCCCAACTGTTTGAGAAATGCTCTATTTAAGATGTAAAGGAACTGGGAAGGTCCCACTTTAAAGAAGTAGCTGTTTTTAGCAAATACCGAGTTTGAATGGTTCCTCTACCTACAACTTTGATATCGTAATTGAACTAGCACAAAATAGCCTACAGAGAGAAACGTTTTTTTTTTTTTCTTCTAAGAATGCAAAGCAAAACATAGCCACATGGTGTC
Source organism: Sigmodon hispidus (assembly GCA_004025045.1). Lineage (NCBI taxonomy): Eukaryota > Metazoa > Chordata > Mammalia > Rodentia > Cricetidae > Sigmodon > Sigmodon hispidus. Next base: position 210,080 of record PVIH01000842.1, on the reverse strand, counting down.
ACTAAATTAAAACAATTTTACTTAGAGCAGAAGAGACTTTCAAGTGATTTTTTAAAAAAAAAAAAAAAAAAAAAAACCAAATTTAAATATAAATTGATCTGAAGTCTGTGATTTGTGAAATAACATTTGAGACCATTTGTACTGTTTGAGTCTCCTGCTGATGGGAAGCATTAATTATGCCCAAGTCTATGGATGTCCACTATGTGCCAGCAAGCTCAGGAGTCATCATATGCAAAGTGGAGAGGACAAGTGAGCTTCTGTAGTACAATTGCTTCAGCTTCTTACAAATAAGGTTTTCAAGCCTTTTTTTTGAAACTTTGAAATAAGTAAGAGTAGCAGATTCACTGAATATATGAGGAGTCAGGAAACAGGATGAATGAGGATTCAGGGAGAGTACTAGAGGGCTGGGAGGCTGGAAGGGGAGCAGCCTAATGCTTGTTGAACACTTGTTGTGGACTAGCCACATTTTATTCTTCCTACTTGATTCTCACAGCAGCCTCATGGGAGGAAAAATGACTCCATTGCTATACAGATGAAAAACTTGATCATTGGAAATCTGAGCTTTTAACTAAAGGTTCTGACTCTGTGTCATATGCTGCCATTTCTGGGAGGGAGGTGCAGAAGAGGCTCTTACCCCCAAAATGAACAACAAACCAAATCAAACATAGCAGCAAAACAAAAGGAACAGCGCACTCTCTTCTAGAGTTGCAGGACCCAGCTTCTGCCTTTGCTGCTTTTGGGGAGCATTTTCCTATTGAGCCCCATCTCTTTCCTACCCCTGTGGGAAGAACAGTTTCCAGGAATACTGCAGGAGGCTCACTGTTTACCTAAGGCTGCTCTGCTTGAACTGGTCACAGCCACCCAGTGCACATGCTCACACTTGTAATGATGATGAGCAATTGAAGAAGTTTTCTTTTTAAAAATGCTCCAAAGAGTGTTTGGCAGTCCTTGTTTTAGGCGTGCTTTGTCAGTTTGTCAATAGAGCTTTAAATTTTTCTGCCCCTTGGTTCCTCCTAAGATCATTTCAGCCTTTGTTACCGCAGAGTGAACCTTGGGGGTTCTTCCGGGTTTGTTTTGCTTAAGCCGTATTTAGAAACAAACAACATATATTATGAAATCTCTTTCCACAAATTTCTTCACATCTTGAGTTGCCTTTTTTTAAGTTGAGAAATTATTTATTATTTTCGCCTAGAATCCTATTATTAGAGTTTTTAAAAAAGCCCACAGCAAAACCAAACAACAAAGAACCCAAACACTTCAATAAGACCTTTGAGAAATGGCTGTTTATGTGTGATATTCAGCTGAATTCAGGCCTTTTGTTTTATGCTGTTTATTTAAAGGCTAACGTTTGAGCTCCTTTTGTGTATAGTGGTGGGTTGGAACGTGAGAAAATAGATAAGGGTTGTCCTTTTCTTCGCATTTTGTTTGGTAATTTTAGAGAGTGTTAACAAGCTCATTGCATGAAGAGGATGCTAATGGCACTAATAACCCGTTATTACCACAAATACCAGTTGCTGATTTTCATTATGGAAGGGCAAGAGCTGTATTTTGTTCTGTTAGCAGTTGCTTCCCAAGCAGTTAGGTCCAAGCAGATTGGTACCTCCCTGATCAATCCTCACGCATCTCTTTTTCATGATTTATCCCTACCAGTATATATTTACTTTATTGCTAAAGGATTTATCTATTCAGATACTCACCTAACATCTTTAGTGGGAGGCACCAACATCAGGTGGCAAGATGCAGCTGTTTAGAGAGACTCCCAATGTAACAGAGATGACAGTCCACTAAAGACTGATGAAGTTGTGCTGAAGAGATGCCTCGATGGATAAGGTCCTTGCTGCCAAAGCTGATGTCCCGAGTTTGCTCCCCAAATTCCATGTGGTGGAAGGAGAGAACCAACTCCTGCAAGTGTCCCTCTGACCACTACACATGCACCATGACGTGCTTTTAGGGCCACAGTGAAAATCGATAAAGTATCATATGGAAGGTGTGAAACCATAGTGATAGAGGAGCCTCCTGTGGGGAGGTTAAAGACCAGGGGCTCATTCAAGGAAAGTAAAGCGGGGTGGATGTACTGTGCACTCAGGACACTGAAGGGCGGGCAGCTCTGCGTGGCACTCAGTTCTCCAGCGTTTCCTACTAGTGCCCACCTTTATCTTTAAGCTCAGAGGATATATGTGACCAGCACTCTTTCATGTTAATCTTGTGTAACACTGTAGATATCTAGAATTTACTTGGCTTTATTTAAAGTTATGTTTTTGAATTCTTCTTCCCATATAACTAAAGTTTTTACTATGAAGAACTCTTCACTGGGTTAATTTTCAGAGAATAGTAAAAATTTCTGAGTACTGAAGAAAGTCTCTTTTTGGAGACAAGATTCATCCTAGGTGTGTGGGTGGGTGTGGTAGTCAAAAGCTTCTGTCCCAAATACCTGGCAGCTGCATCCTAGATAATTGACTCTGAGGCTTAATGTTATATTAGCTGCTGATATGAGTAACAACTTTTTACAGTGTACAAGAGCATGTCCCACAGTATGCACGTTTTTAAGGGAAAAATACTGTTCATAAATGTTACATTCTCTGTGTGGGAATGTGAACCTGAATGTTCATACATGAGGCTTCCTTGTGGAAACTGTTCTTTCAGAACTTATTAAGACACCAGGAAATTCAGAACTAGCAAGGAGATATCCAACTATTAGGCATAGAGCAGGACAGTCTTTCTACTGAGTAGAAGGCAGAGGAGGGGTGAAGGCAAGCTGTCCAGAGCACTGGGCTCCTGAATGGTTAGCCAGGGACCTCTAATACGAGACACAGACAGCAAAGATGGTGGAACTGGGAGCCAGAACACAGCGATTAATGGAACTTGTAGGGAGGTGTTTTCAAGGCTATCAGCCCAGCATCTGGGTCGATAAGAAAGAATTGTCAGTGGTGAAAGCCCTGCTGAAGTAAGCTTGGGAGGACAAGGAAGCTGGAGGGACAGCTAGGTCACAAACTTCAGGGCAGCTCTACTATGCACGACAGTCACCACCTATCCTGCTTGCTTTGGATATCATAATCCAGAGGGATGTTGGTGGTTAGCAGTTCTGAGTGGTGAGCTAGGGCTGTGTACATTCAGCTGTCATCCACACTGCCTAGCAGTGATTGCTCTGACCTTTAGTATTTATAGCTTGAATGGCCCAGTGTACCCATCAATTGCATAATATACCCTGTGCACTCATCTAATTATTTTGTGGTTTCTGGGTCTTGCTTTACATTCTTTTAGGTAGTACTCATCAGATATTTGATTCTCCTTAACCCTCTTAATATCCTTGAATGCAGCTGCCTGAATAGTAATAGATTTTTGAGGAGAACACTTTTAACATTGCTGTCCCCCTCCTCATTGTCAGAAAGTGATACTAGGAAACAAGATTTTTAATATTTGATTTCACAGAAATATGTTTAAAGAGAACTACGCATGCAAGTCCAATGGTTATCAAAATGATCAGCGCTTTTTTGGTGATGATTATAAATGGTCCAAGTTCTCCAGATCAGGGTGCTCTCTGTGGATACAAGGTTAGCTCAGGGGACAGTGGACCAGCAGTAAAACCAGATTGCTTGTCGGCTGCCAGAAATTCTGGGCAGAATGCCAGACTTGGTTCACCTTCTAGAAATTCATCTCCCAGTATGAAAATAGAGGGCTTGATCCCTGCAAGGAATGGTAGCAGCATGAGCACTTACTCCTTCAGCCCAAGTGCTGCAGAGGACGGTGGGGAGCTGAGCTGTGGATGTGGTGTCTGACCTCATTCATGAGCGGCAGGGCTTTCCTTCATTATGCTTCAAATTATAATTTCATAAGTTAATAATTGTTCTTCCAAATAATGTGGGTCATATGTACACATGAATATGTTCTGCCTGATGGGAAGCTATAGGTTTAATTTTGGATAGTCATAGAAATTCTTTGCACATTATAAAGCTATTAGGACATAACAGCTGTTTTAGTTCATTTCACCCTGCAAAAGAAATGTGATGCAGTCTAAAATGATCAGTAATTATGTATTTTGAAAGCTAAACCTCCAGTTATATAAAGAGCTCATTTACACATTAGATGCTGATAAAAAATACAGTATGCTGTAAGTTTCAAAGTTAGTATTATCTCCTGCCTAAGCCTATGAAAGCAAATCTGTGCTAAGAAATATTTTTTCTTCTTTGAAATCCCCCTTTGCATTGCCCATTGTAACCACAGAGTTGCAAATCAATAGTAAGGAAAAGCTGCTTGATACTTTTCTAAAGGATAGAAATGAGAGGGGCTGTTTGAGGGAATAGGACTTAGGGGTTTATTTTGTGTCTGTTGATCAGTACCTTCAATCTGCCTTGCAGTTAATGTTGTAGAAGCATGTATGCAGCTCCTGGTTCTGAACAGATGATGTGTATGGTCTGTTCAGATAGATGTGTATTCTGGGTGTATTTGTGTGTATATACCTACAGTGCTTAAAATCACACTTGAAGTGTAAAATAGATAATGAGGCTCCATTTTGAGCCAATTTGCATATTCGGCTCTTACACCTAAACCAAAGGACTACAGTGACATTGGTTGTCTTTTCTCCTTTAGATCAGCACTAAGCAGCTGTCAGCAAATACTCTGATTAAACACTTTTTTTTATTGGGGAACTTCGGGGCATGTTTTTTGTGTAAACATACTGTTTTTCTTTCATTTCAAGGGACAAATTTTCAGTGTGATTCATGGATGTGTCACACCATAAACTCAAACAAAAAGAATTTCCCTGTAAGCTTCCATTTTATCATTGATTTCTCTAGGGTGAGAGCAATATTTTAACTCATGATATTTGGTTGCAATAAAGGTGGTAGATGTATAAGCCTACTTTAAAGAAACTAAAACAACTATTCTACAAGTTTTTAAAAGAGTTATCACTGGATGGTGGTGGTGGTACATGTCTTTAATTCTAGCAGTCAGGAGGCAGAGGCAGGGGGATCTCTGAGTTCAAAGCCAACCTTGTCTAAAAAGTGAGTTCTAGGGTAGCCAGAGCTATAAAGAGAAATGTAGTTTTTAAAAAAGAAAGTTATTAATTTCTGTAATAAATTTAAAATATAACTTAGAAAATTATCTTTGGATACATAGTCATTAGAATTAGAAAGTGTATATTGCCCTTTTTGAAAGTATAGTCATCTATAAATGTGATATTTATAAAAATGGTATTTAGTGGCCAGAGAATCTTCAGAAAACTGTTTAAACCTCCTCAGCCATGAGGGAAATGCAAATTAAAACTGCTTTGTAATTCCATCTCATCTCAGTCAGAATTGCTTCATCAAGACAGTGAGTGAGGATGTAGGGCAAAAGGAGTCCTCAGATAATGCTACTGGGAGTGTAAACATGGGAGTCGGTGTAGAAGCTCCTTTAGAAAACAAAATAAACTATCCTGTGTTCCAGCTTCAATGCTCCTGGTTAGGCACCCAGAGATTCAGAGTCAATGGAGTACAGATAAGAAATAGAACCAGCCTAGATACCAGTCCAACCAACAGATGAATGGGTTAGAAAATGTGGGACATAATGCAGTGGAATTTTATTTGCCCATAAAGAGTGAAGCCAGGACATTTGCAGGAAAATGTATGTAACTAGAAGTCCCGTTAAACAAAATAAGCTAGAGTCAGAAAAATAGTGTGTTTATTCTTTAATACATAAATTTATGTATGTGGGTAAGACATTAAAGTAGAAAGGACCATGAATAGATGAAGGCATCTTGAGAAGGAGGAGCAGAAAGAAAGTTCTGGACTACATGTAACATGAAAGCATAAAGGAAGAGTATTTGTGGGGCAAGAGGGGACCAGCAAGAGGTGGGCAAATGGGACAGAGTGGAGCAGGGAGAAGGGGATGGAATAACAACACGGTGTAATGATACATATGACAGCAGATGCATGAAGAAAATGCCATAATGAAACCTGCTAGTTTGCAGGATAACTTTGAAAACACTTTTAAAAAGAAAAATAGCATTTAGCTAGCTTATACTATTTGAAGCCTTGCCACTGTCTTGTCATTGTGGCTGTGCTGTTACTACACAAAATCTGATTTATCTCTTTTAACAGAAGAGTATAATTATAGAGTTCCTGCTAAGTGACAGGTCCTGGGCAAGTTTCTAGAGCTACAGGGAGCATTAGATACACAGTCCTGGCCCTTGTGGAGTTTACAGCTTAGTAGGAGAGTTAGTCGACAGTTACTACATGAGAAGGAGTGTCTGTAAGCTGTGATCAGTAGAAAGAAGGGAGGAGGTACACATTTGGACCTTAAGGGATAGCAGGAATCCCATTTAAACTGGGAAGCCAGGGAGATCTTTTCAAGAGATGTTTCACTGGATAACTAAGTGACATTAGGAGTTAGGCCAAGACACAGATGGAAGAGCCTTGAAGATAAAGGGCTTGGCCTGCTTTGAGAGAATGAAATTGGGGGCTGGAGAGATGACTCAGTGGTTAAGAACACTGACTTCTCTTCCAGAGGACTGAGGTTCAATTCCCAGCAACCACATGAAACTCACAACTGTCTGTATTTCCAGTTCCAGGCAAACACCAAGGCAAATAAAATAGTTTATTAGAAGACAGAGAGAGAGAGAGAGAATGAAATTGTGTGGCTTGAGAGTGGCAGGCAGTAGAAGGTAGAGGTACATAATAAGGTTGCCAGGGCCTGGAGTTTGGCTCACAAACTGAAATTGTTTATTGAAAGTGCAGGCATTGGTGAAGTTGTTAAATATGGGGTTTATAAGACACTGTCACCTCTGCAGGGAAAGGATTGAGGTGGGTGGGAGAGGAGATTGGAAGAGCAGGTGAAAGGTGCTTTAGGTAGCTAAGACAGGTGTGGAGCTTGCTGTGTAAAGACGGTGCAGTGTCATTAGAAATGAGTGGACTGGAGTCCCAGCCAGATGAGGAAAATTAGGGACAAGTGGCTGTAGGCTGGGGAGAGTTTCCCTGGGAGCTGTCCACTCATCTGAGGCTGGCAGTTGTGGGTTTGCAGCAGTCACTTCCTCAGGAGGAACTCAGTCGCTTATGCTCAGAAGCCAGGGTGGTGCTTCACAGGGTGGAGTGTGGCTGGCCTAGCACATAGAAGTGGCAAAAGCAGACAGAGTGGAGAGCATCTGCAAAGGCTTTAGAGAGAGAATCTAGAGTTACTGCAGGGACAGTAGCAGTCTGTCCACAGCCATCTCTACTGCTTGTTTTCTGGATTGTATGTAGTTCTTGGAAACAGATTTTGGGTGTTCAAGTAGAAACATAGGAAAACCTGTGCGTACACTCAGCATCTGCAAAGACAGGAAACTAAGAAAAGGATATCTAACTGAAGTTGAGAACATGTCCAAGATCCTATTTTGCCACTCATTACTAAGGATAGTTGGTTTGCAGGTTCTTAAATGCTTGACCTGTTGGAAGATTATTGTCAACAGCAGTAGTGGGCTGCTACTCATTATTGGACTGACTTACACTACCCTTCCTAGCTTCTGTTGTCAGCTTGGAGAATACATAGCCTCACACAGACATCCTTGGTACGGACCTTAGCTCTGTAGTATATCACTGTCATGTACTTTGAAATGCACCTTCCCTGCAGAATCTGGGCCCAAAGGAGATTCCATCGTAATCTTTGGAAGTTTGGGATTTATTTTATTTTTTCTGTTTCTTGAGACAAGGTCTCACTATATAAGCTGCGCTGACCTTGAACTCATGATCCCAATGCCTCAGTCTTGTCTGTATCATCATGACACTATCTCCATAAATGTGTGTCTTCAGTGATAATATAGTCTTATTCTGGACTTGGGAAGTAATAACTCTTACTATAGGATGATCAAATTCCTTCTTTCCCTTTATAATTAAAGGGTAATATCTGTCTATTCTTTATTTTTTTAAAAGCATATTATGTTATCAGTAGGTTGCATCTAGGCAGTTGCCAGATACACATTTAGATGCTTAAATTAATAAGTTTGGGTTTAAATTTTGCTGCTATAGTTAGAATGGTGCCCATAAAAGTCATTTCTGCTGTAAGAGAGCAAGATTCTTGTAGGTCTTGTTTTCCTTGGTCTATTAGTATTGTGATGGCAGGCCGTGGAGACAAAATGAAAACGTAGCATGCTACACTGTACTTCTAGCCTCACAAACAGCTCTGGTTCAAGAAAACAGGACACTTCTGTGTTTTCAGTGGCTTTCGTGTGTGCATTCTCTCACACTGCACAGTCACAGGGATTTCATAGGAGGCAGCAGTTATAGTAGTATAAAAATATTCATGGATGAACTGTCCATATGTAAAATTAATTCTCACTCAAACATTGATCCCTGAGGAGAGATGCCCCTGTCTGTCCTGTCAAGCACAGTGCTTCACCAATGGATGGGAAGATGTAAAATCAGTACTCAGTTGTAAGATTACATGGCAGGTTTTACAAAGTTAAGGAAAAAAGAACTCTATGAAGTTAAGAAAATTGAAGCTACACAACTGCCAGGCTCATATGCAGAGCCACTGACAGAACAAACTCTGGAGTGCTAGAGCAGCGGACAGCTAAAAAAGAGAAAAGACTATCAAAACAGTGGTATGTAGATGCTTCAAGAAATGGGTCAGATTATTAAAAATTTAGGGAATATTGATGATATTCAGTAGTTTTGAAATAATCCTCAGTGTAATTGTTCTGGGACAGTCAGGAGGAAATGGTGTTAAGACTCGATATCTCAGGGTGAGTATCAGCCACTTACTGCTATCATTTGATTAACACAGAGATGCATTCAGTACTTGTTTCTTGTTAAATAGAAGATAAAATATACTTGAATCTCAGTTTTTAACTTACCAAAGTCATTTTCCACATTCATAATTAAAATTTGACTCTGATTTGAAGAGAGTTTACTTTCTGTGTTGTTTTTCAGTTAACTAGTCTAGAATAATAGGAACTGCCCCAAATGGTTATATGCTTGTCTTCCAAGTATGTATGTCTTCTTTGTCCAGTTTTGTTGTTAATAAACAGCAGCAGCAAAAATGTTGTGGTCAGTTTAGAAGTAGAATTGTCTCATCCTGAGTAAAATTGTCTTATAACCAGTGAACCAAAGAAATAGACTCTGATAAGCAATAGTTTCTTCCAGAATAATGACTACCCCTTAGGTTATGCATTTATCTTGGAGAAAGAACTTATTAATGAAAAGACATTGCATAAATACACATGCCAGTTTAGAGGTAGAAATACACCAGTATCGTTTCTGAAGCCTGTTTCTTTGTTCAGAGATGTGATTTTACTCAGATGAATATATTGGAGCTTCTTAATGCATTTGAAAAGGAAATCGTGTCTGCAGCTTCCCCAGCCTTCATTTGGCCATTGGTAGATTGGTAGATTCAGCCTGTATGTTGCAAGAGAAGTCTAAAGCACCCGGCTGCTTGCTGTTTTCAATCCAGCCAAGGCCCTGGAAGCCTGGGGATAACATTTCTTTTGAGGATTTTCTTCGAAGTCTTAGAATCTGGGAAAATACTCCAAGGTTATGGTATTGTCAGAGAATTTATTATTTTGGGAGTTTTTGAAATATGTGTAAAAGAGCATATATTGGTTGAAACTATAATGCACAGTTGATTATCTGGTAGCTTGCAACAATATGCAACTTGTGTTCTAACACAATCAGATTATTTTTAAAGATGTGAAAAATAAGTGTGTACCTTAAAGCCATTCTCTAAACAACACTCAATCACTGTGCATGCTTTTCTTGAACTTAGGCTACAATATTTATCTGTGCACTTTAAGTGGCAACATGTTTGTTAAGTGCATAATTTAAAGTCACTGGCATTTCCATTAATTTTTCTATTGGAAATGTTCAGCCCCTTGAGAAAGGTTGAATCAATCATTGGTAGTTTGGATAAGTCCCTTGAGCTGAGGACAAGATGGTAGCAGATCTATAGAGATGGCTCTAGCCCCTGTGTAATGGGCACATAACCGCATTCTTCATACCTGTGTGCTTGCTTTTCTGTGGGAAGAGTGTGTGACTTACTTTATGTCTAGCTAGCTAACCACAGGTTGTTTTGCTTTTGGATTTTTAGAGAGGGATTTTTGTGTAGCCCTGACTGCCCTGGCATTCAGTATGTAGACCAATCTGGCCTCAAACTCAGAGATCTGTCTCCTCTTCCTCCCAATGCTGGAATTAAAGGTGTAAGCCACCCTAGGTTTTAATTTCTATTGCTCCAAAGATTTTACTTTGAAATTCATCTCTTTAGAAACAAAAAATTTGATACTATAGTTTGTATGGTTAAGAATGTATTTTTATCAAAATAGACCATCTTTTTTGTTGTTGTTTTTAACAAGAAAAGAGATCAATGCATTGATATATTTTTGTACCTTTCCCTTTTAACATCTGTCTAGTTACCTTAACAATATAAAGGTTGTAGACCAGATTGCTTAACAGCTTAATGCATATAATGAAACAAGAACCTCTTGAAACTCAGGTATGTCACATGTGCAGTAAAATTTTAGAAAACGTTGAGTTATCTGTACCTCTGATGTTTTACATTAGCTCGTAAAACTGCAGAACTATGCTCTCAGGCTGGAGTCACACTCAGCTAATGCAATGAGAGAGAGCTTTGAGAACATTTCTTGGAGAGCCTTGACCTTTACCCTTAATGAAGGTGAAAGATTAAAAGGAGTTATGTGGCTAATGAGAGGGAGGGGAGGGTGCAGGAGGGAGTAGCAGAGGCATTTCCATTGTCTGTACTTCACTAAGCTGCCATATTATCCTCTCATGTACATATCTGCCTCTCAGTGCTTGATAAACTGCTTCCCAGTACCTCCAGTATTGCCCCTATAATGACTAGATCTCTTTTAGGCAGAGCAATCCTGTTATAGCCAGTTCTAAAATCACATAAATATGTTTTTATTAAAATCTCCATGTTGCTGTCAGAATTTTACTCTTAATCTTTCTAAACTACACATTGGCAGTATTCCCATCCTCCTCCCTCCCCCTCCCTCCCTCCCTCCTTCTCTCCCTCCTTCCTCCCTTCCTCCTTCCTCTCATCCATCTAAACATACCTGTTAGGACCTTGTTTTCTGATGCTTGCCTTCTGTGGGCTAGGGATGTAACACATAAGGAATTTGGAATCCAGTGGCATTTTCATGTCCAGACTTCAAAAGGTTTCAGCATAATAAAGAACACAAATAACTTTAGAAGACAGTTTTGTTCCTGTGACGTAAGAGACAGGCACATGCTTATTGTTGATGGAACAGGATGAAATGTGCCTGAGAGTTCTGTGACTTGACCTAAATAGGTCATTGTTGTGCTCTCAGACTTCTGTAGTTATGTCTGTTTCCGTTCTCTGTGCATTAAGCATGACAGACACTTTACAATTATTTTAGAGTGGGCTAACCTGTAGCTTGATGGCAGTGGTGGTCCTTCATTTTTGCTCAGCTGAATCCTAAGGGAAATAGTTTCTGATATATGGATGATTTTTCATACAAGGATTTTAATTCTTTGTTTACCCTAAGTTTGTTAGCAAATTCATTCAGAGTGTCACATTTCTTTGTTATTACACAATTTTAAGACAAGTAGTCTGTATTAAAATCATTAGCTTTCTGTGGCCAGAAAGTAGACTTTTGGTGTGAGAGATGGATTGTAGAGAGATTGTTGCTGAAGACTTCACTGAGCTAGTGAGCAGCCCATCCTGCCGCCTGTCTTCTCAGTGTACAGTGTTAAGATCTTGAGAATTCTGTTGGATATTCCTTATCTATTAATGAATTTCAGATCCATAGCATACAGATAGTAGAGTATAGTGACTATGGGTGGAGCTCATGCTAAGTCACTGTTCTGCTTTCAGTTTGCACACCTTTGGAATGGGGAAGACAATGGTGGCTTCTTTGAGGGAGAATTAGAATAATTCCTGGCACATAATGATTGCTTCATAAGTGTCAGATTCCTGCTGCTTTATTGGGCTCACTGTCTGCTGAAACCTTCAGCTCCAACCAAACCAGACTGTTTAGGGATTCCAAGATCACACTGCACAAGTTCATTATTCTGTGTCTTTAAACACTCTTTGCTCAGAGTGAACTTGACCTTCCTGATGGCTGAGCATGGCCTTCCCTGTGAAGATTATTCAGACTGTTCTGTCTGGACAGCCTGAGTTTCATGGGCACAGAGGATCAGCCAAGTAGACAGCACAGAATGCCTATCTTCATAGAAATTATGTTCTGGTGGGTAGAGACAGACACGTGCACTAGGCTAGGGTAGAGAGAGTAGGACATTTATTATGGTAGTGGAGTTTGCAGTTTTTGACAGACATAGCCTCATTTTAAAGGTCACAATCTGAGTAAAGACCTGAAGAGATTAAGAAATAAGCTTGTGTGACAGTGTCCCAGGGTAAGGGATGATGACCAACCTTGACAGGACATGTCAGGTGTGCTCTTGCAGTGACTCAGAGGCCACTAAGGATGGAGCAAATGGGGCAGAGAAGGAATTGTCCCAGTTTTCATAGGATTGAGTGAGTGGAGAGTACTGAATGTAGCCTGTGAACGTTCTTACTGGGTGCAAGCTGTAATGGGCTGGGGAGCGGCCACACAACTTAATGATTTTCACAGAAGGGTTTATCTTCTCTGGAATGCTGTTTTCATTTGTTTCCTTCCTCTGCTCTGACAGTCAGGGCCCACTGAACTCTTACTGTGTTTTTTGATTTTACTGGCAGGATGGAAAAGCCCCAAGCTGATGTCAGGGACTAATATGGTACACCCACACATGCACTCCCCGCTAGACTCTAGAAGGTCAGTGTGCAGATATGACCTTTTCTGAGACTTTGTGAGCATCATGTGGACCAGGCACTTAAGACTGTTAAGAATGCCTTTGTGCCAGCCGAGAGCTGCCTGCTTCATATCCATTATCCGATTCACCTGAGAGCTTCTTGGGGACAGAGCTGTGTAAAGACATTAGAGGTTGGCATCTGGGGATTGTGACAACTCTCCTAGCACCTGCTTTATCTCACCAGCTTTGATAGCTCATTGGAATGCCCAGACATGTTCTGCGACTCTCTCTGTAGTGCCAGGCATATTTATGGAGCTGGGCATTAAAGAGTCACATTGTAGCTTGCTTTTCAAAGCATATTATGAACTCCAGTTAAGAAGACAGATTTTACTTTTTTAGGGGGAAAAATTCCAATTCAGTGACAGCTCTCTTGAGGATTTTAATCCTTAGGATTTACAGGCCCCTTTGCCCATAGGTTCTGTTGTCCCTTTTGTGGTTATTGATTTTCCTCATCCATTTCTATAATATCTGCCTGGCCGTATCCACTTCTTTAGGGATTTATTGCTCATCTTTTGCCCTGCTCTATTTAGAGGAATCCTGTGTCAAACTTTTATCCCTTCTATCAAGTTACAGAGGTTTAAAGTCAGATTGTGCTCTTGGCCTGAAGATGTTGACAGTGACCCTTAACAGTGAATGATAGTATGGTTTTCAGGTTAATGTCTTGGTGCTGTGTTGTCCTTCTGTGTATGGACCTCACTTTACTTATTTACATATCTCCAGGGAGTGAGAAATAACTGAATTGGGCAAAAGAGAAATTCTGCTGTGAAATTGCTCTATTGTTTTTTTTTTTAAGGTGACATCTAGAAATGCACTATTTTAAAAATGTGAACTTTGTAGACATATTTCCATTTTAAAAGAAAAGGGGAAATGACTTTTAAAAATATATTGGGTAAAACCTGAAAAGAAAGCTTTTTAAAAGAAAAAGAAAAAGAAAGAAAAAGGACTTTAGCCTGACAAGAGAATAGGAAGAAATGATTACTGATGATTTCAATTTTCAGTAAATTACAAAGCATACATAATAGGCTTCGAAGAGAAATGATTTCTATGGCACACTTCATGCTGCCTTCACTGATAAGTGTGTAAATGAGAGCGAAATGAATTGTTTCAGTCTGGAAAATCTATACCATTTTGGTGAGTGAAATTGAAATAATTCTATCACTCCTTACTGAAAATAAAACATAAATGTTTTTGATGTGTTTCTAGAGGATAGTATACTTACAGATTTGCTGCAAAGAAACATTTCTGAATCAGGGATAACTAAATATCAAAAATATGAGTCTAGGCTGGAGAGATGGTTCATGGGCTGCTCTTACTCAGGACCTAAATTTGGTTACTAGCACTCACATGGTTGTCTTAATTATGTTTTTATTGCTGTGACGAGATACCATGATCATGGCAACTCTTATTTTTAATTTATTTATTATGTATACAGTATATAGAAGAGGGTACCAAATGTTATCATAGATGGTTGTGAGCCACCATGTGGATGCTGGGAATTGAACTCAGGACCTCTGGAAGAACAGTCAGTGCTCTTAACCTCCAAGCTATCTCTCCAGCCCCCATGGCAACTCTTATAAAGAAAATACTAAATTGAGGTGGTTTATAGTTTCAGGGGTTCAGTTCCTTTTCATTGTTGTTACAAGTACGGTGGCATTCAGGTGGATGTGGTGCTGGAGCTGAGAGTTGTACATTTTGACTCAGAGGAAACAGGAAGTAGACTGAATGTCACAATGAATGAAGCTTGAGGGAAAGACCTCAAAGCCCGCCCTCACGGTGACATACTTCCTCTAACACCTCCTAAGAGTGCCATTCCCTTTGGAGGAACATTTTATTTCAAACTGTCACATTCTTCTCTCTGGCTCCCAAAGGCTTATAACAAAAATGCATTCAGTCCAACTTCAAAAGTCCCCATAGTCTATAACAGTCCCAAACTTTTTTCAAAGTCCAAAGTCTCTTTGGAGACTCATGGCAGTCTCATAACTATAATCACCTGTAAAAGTCAGAATAAAAGAAGCAGATCACATACTTCTAACATTAAATGGCACAGGATATATATTACTGTTCCAAAACTCAGGGAAGGAAGCATAGTGAGGAAATGCTGACCAGATGTAGATGACCAAAGCAAGACTGAAATCCAAATTGGCAAACTCCAAGCTTTCCACCTCCGTCCGTGTCTGTCCACATCTCCAACTCCATTCAGCTTTGTGGACTGCACCGCACTTCTTTCCCTTGGCCTGGTCCCACTCCCTCCCTGTTAACAGTTTTCCTTGGCAGGTATCCATGACTCCGGCATCTCCAACATCTTGGGTTCTCCAAAGCAATCCAGTCTTCAACTTTACAGCTTCATGCAATGGCCTCTCTACAAGGCCTTCATTTAGGGACACTCCTGACATATTTCTTGGCTTGGGCTTTATTTCACAGCTCTTTTCTTCTGTCCTTAACTCTAAAGCCAGAACCACATGGCCAAAGCTGTCAAGTTTTGCTGCTTACTGGGCCTGGAACATGGCCCCCTTGTTCAGTAACATCTTCACCAGATTTCTATCTTTCATTGCCTAATCTTGGCTGTCCTAAAACTTGCTCTTAGATCAGACTGGCCTTAAACTCAGAGATCTGTTATCATCCGCCTCCAGTGCTGGGATTAAAGGTGTGCCCCAATACACCCAGCTCTAAGCTTTTCTCTTTAGTTTCTTTTCACAAATTGGAAACTTAGCTGGGTGGGATCTTGCCCTGAGGTCACCATTCCCTTTATTTCATTTTTTAAGCGGTTTATCTCCTTGTACAGAGGATTTAGCTTCATTTCACTTCTGCTCTTCTCTTTCTCTTCAAATGTTTTTTCTTGCTCAGCTTGCTCCTTTTCATTACATAACTTCATTAGTTACCACTAATATCCACAGGACAGTCTCTTTACTAGGCTGTTTTGAGATTTCTTTTGCCACAGAATTAATCTAAAACTCTTCATTTACACCTCAGGCAGACTCTTGGGACAGCCAGAGAGGGAGGTCCACAATGAGGTTGAAGTAGTGAACCCAGGACAGACCTGAGGGCAGTCGTGCCATGGAGTTTGAATTTTACTTCTGACAGCAGGGGACCTATTATTTACTAGGTGATGTTCTTCAAAGATAATAGGCAAAACCCTTGGATAGAATCTCTCCAAAAGAGGTATGTAAGTAGCTAATAAATACATGACAGGTGACCAACATCATTAGGCACTAGAAAAGTGCAACTAAAACCACAGTGAAAAAAACACTTGACAGCCATTAGGATGACGGTGACCAAAGCAAGGAAAAGAAAAGAAAAAATAAAAACACCCAAAAAACTAGAAACCAGAAAGTAAGTGTAGGGTGGGTGTAGACAAAGGAGAACCCTTGTGCATTGCCATTAGGAATACAGCATGGTTATAGTTGTTGCTGTAAACAGTTCTATAGTTCAAGGTGTACATGGAATTACACAGGATCCCACAGTTCCACTTCCTAGTGTATCCCACAAAGAGCTGAATCAGAGACTCTCAGATGGATGCTTAAATGTCAGTGTTTGCATGGCCAAAGGGGAGATGTCCCTCTATAGGTGTGTACACAAACAATATGTGGTCTCTGTAAACAATGAGGTGTTACTGTACCTTAAAAAGAAATGAGATTCGAATACATGCCGTGTAAATGAACTTCATAACATACTGTGTGGACTAAGTCATGAAAGGATGGGTAGTTACGCAGTTACATCTACATGCTATATTTGGGCAGATTTCTAGAGGTTGAAAGTACAGTTTGGCAGAGATGGGAAGAAATAGGGCATTGATATTTGTTGTTTATGGGTACAGCTATTCTGTTGGGAATACCACAGGAGATTTAGAAATGGATAATGGCAGTGATGAGTTAGCTCATGTCACTGAATTATACACTTGAAATGGTTAAATGACTAAAACAGTCACCATGGAAGTAGGAATGAGTTTCAGTACAGATCACGGGAGTTTTGGGTAAAACACTTGAATGCTTGTTGCTCTCAGGTTGTCATCATGGAACTGAGCCAACTTTCAGGAACAAGCTATTTCTCTTTTCACTCTCATGTCTGTGGTCTGGTGGTTTTAACTTGGTCTTCTTTCTGTAGACAAGAATTCTTCTCCACTTGTAGCCTTGTCTAAGTATTGTGGCAGGAAGAAGGAGGACTAGTGGGAAAGAGCAGTATCTGTATTAGGAGCATCTGGCTGAACCTAGTAATGCAGATACAGCAGTTAAGAGGAAAGAGATGCTGTGCATGCATGAAGACCACACACAGTGATGGAGCTGAGCAAGTGTAAGATGCTTTGTGAACATGCAAGTGGGGATTTCCAGAAAGATTAGGATAGTAGCCAGGGTTTGGTTCAGATAGGAATTGGGGATCCCTGACATATAATGGTTGAAGCTGTGAGGTAGAGGAGATCCACTGTTGAGACAGAAGACCATGTGTCCACCTTAGTGCCATGCCTTAACTCTAGATGAATAGCTCTGTTTTTTTTTCCCCCTACATAAACATACAGGCAAACATTAAGTTAATACAAGTTTCCTCTGTGAGAAAATTAATATTAATCTTATTTGATTTTAGCAAACATAACAATTCTTGAAACTCAGGGTTTCTATTCATATGCAAGCAGAGGAAACAGCTGGTTTTATGTAAGCCTACACAGGCCTTTGACTAGTGGATATTTTGAGGTATTGTCAGGATGAAAATTTTATTGTTAACTTCTGTGTCCATACTCCAGTTTCAAAATTTCTTCCTACTGGATTTCTCCCTGCTTTCTGTTCTTATTTCTACTTCCTCCCTTATCCATTCCAGATAGCCATAGATCCTTACTGTGTGCAAGTTGTTGCGTAAAAATAGGTGATGTACTTGTAAAACCAAACTAAATGGAAAAGCTCACGGTCTGTTTTTAGTAGTAGTGTATATTTACACAGTTTAGATACTATTGTTAAAAGTTTTCATGCTTTTTTTTTTGGAGGGTGAGGGACTTAGATATAAAATTGGAATAAATATGAATAATATGCATTTTACTGTCTGAATCCTTGATTTAATAATGCCAGAAACTTGTCATTTGTTTCTCTTCACCATTTCACTTATGTCTGACATTGTGATAGTTTTTGTGTTTTCCTGACTTACTGTTCCTCTGCTCTGGCTGTGATTGTCTGTGAAAGAGAAGGCCTTGCTCAGCGTAGCCTTCAGGAAGGCCGTGTTAGTGGCTGGCAGCACACAGCTCTACAGGAGACACTGTAGCTCTGCTTTGTTTCTGAGTCAAATTCAGAGTAGTCACTTTTTCTTTCATTTATACTTAAGCCTTAGGTGTCTGTAACACTTGCCTCCAGGGAGGCCCCGCCAATGCTCTCCTGCTAGTTGGCTTCTGCCTTTGGTGTCCATAGATAGCAGTGTTTTCTTGAGATGGACTTTTCATTTCTAAGTCTTTATAAAGTTAGCCTTTTGGGTTGACCTGCAGGTGTAAGGCATACTGCTTTTGTTTAGTGCTTTAAAAAGGACAAAAGAAAATCTGAACAGAGCCGATCTTTCCTCCTTGCTAGGGTTTTGTATGTGCTTTTATACTATGAGTACCTAGAGATTTCTTAAGATGGACATGTTTTTGTAAGCCTTAAATAAAAAATAAATGCTTTATAGGTTTGGGATTTGTGAGTATATAACACTGTACATCAGTGAATCTGTTGTAACACAATAAAGTTTATTGTAACATAAACCTATTTATAAAGAATACGCTCATGGATTACTAGCCTAATCCATAAGATGGACCCTGCTGTGGGGCATATATAGTAACTTACTGAGCCTCCAACATGGGTATTACCACCTAACCCAACTAAAACATCAGCTGCTTATTGGGGACTGGAAAAAAAAAATCAAAAGATGAGACTTGGTTGGAAGGTTGCTTGACATATCGGCACAAGAACAGTCTTGTTTTCCTGTCACTTCCTTTTTGTTGCCTGTGCTTCTAAGCACATGTTGATTCCTATTTCATTTCACTTTACAATCTGGACTGTACATACAAATGTTCTGAACCATGCCTGGCTGAAAACCCTTAGCATTTAACTAGAAAGCACCAATCATATTAGCATCACTGTCTTTCATCTCCAACCTCTTAGGGGCTTCTAGAAATATGTATTTCCCTGAGCTTGTGAACACTAAAGATACAGTTCTCTTTAGTGACCTGAGTCTGATCCATTTACAGCCTGACACAGATTGTCAAATGTCGCAGACAGTTGGTCAGTGTCCTGTTTTGTTTGTTGTTGGTATTAAGACCCAACATGAATTGATTCCACTATTTGCCTTGATCCCAGGAGTGCACATCATTTTTCCTGTTTCTCTGAGAAATCTCCATGAATACCTTAAAAAACAAAACATTTACAAACCCAACTAGAAGTGATCTGTGAGTTGTTCTTGGTTGTTTGTGATTGGCTAGCATACATAATCAATGGTTGGCCAATGCAGTTTAATTCTTGAACAGAATCCTAGTCATCGGGTTTTAAGTACAAACTTCCATAGAGACTTCATACAGCAGAGATTCAGATTCTTCTGTCAGTCTCCCTATCTTGGTTATTTGTGTTAGCTCTGAGGCTGTGTGGTTGGAGGGATCAGTATATATAATAAGTCTGATGATGATTGCATTGGGTTGAAGTAAGTTATAGACATGAATTAACTAGTGGTTGGTAGTTAAATGTAGAACAAGTAGTTAAAAATAGTAAACAAAGGACTGTCGACTTAGTAAACTTAGATTAAAACTGCTTTAGATAAGAATTTGAGGTCTCTCCAGTTGGTTTTAATAAGGATGTTATGTAACTAATACTTGTCACTCCTAGATCATACTTGGATTTAGAGTTAAGATCATTTAGAGTTAAAATGAATAATTTTATCATTTCTTCCTCTCCTACTTGTCTTTTATTATTAATGTTGACAATGTACATGTTCCTTAGAAACCACTTAATTTCCCTAAAGTAATTTGCAGTTTTGTCTCCTGGGTTTAATACTTTGGGTTCAACCATTACTTTTATTATAGGAAGCTAATGACTTTCTAGAAAATCAAGTGTGCAGGAGTAGATTTACACTAGATTGGAAGTGGTTTTATTTTTTTCCCCCTGTCGAATGGTTGCTTTAGTATCGTAACTTCTGATGTGTACTGTAGATTTCATCTCTATCTGTATGAGTATAGCCATGGACGAAGCAGTTATCCCAGAAGATGCAGTGACTGCTCAGATTAGGCTGGCTTTTCTGCTCAGTCGGAGGTTCTAGGGCATCTGTGGGTGGTTGGGTGATTATTTTACTTAGAGTATTTGCTGTTGTAAGTCAGTTACACTGCTAGATTTTCACTGGCTTCTTACTAAATAGTTAGGCCATTTCTGCATGTTGGTTTTTCAAGCAGTGGCTACAGAGGCCATCTTTCTTGGCATACAGTTTCTATTATTACCTTGGGCTATGTACTAGTCTGCACCCTGAGTCTAAGCAATAGGAATGAACCTTGAGCTCACATAGGTGAAGAAGCAGGCTGTGGCTTACATAGTTGGTGAAATGGCAGGGATGCAGTATATATGGATTTTTGATGATTCTCAGATTGTATAGATAAACTTAGAAGACTCCAAGTTTTATGATCTTATGTTAACTTTTTAAGGGAATTATCTAGTCTACATTTAGTCTGGGACCCATTAAGAGCAAAGGAAACCACCTTTTTACATGCTGAGGTGCTGTGCTGGACAGACAGACAGCTGTATTGCCTCCTAGAAAGCTGTTTTTCTTCGGTTGAATTCACTAATTGAATCTAGTGTTCTTCAGAAAGCATGTGTATCTGTTGCTGTCCCCTTGCAGCACTGCCTCAAATGTTTCCTGTGCTGGTTTGTTACCCTTCTTTGCAACTGAGGTGTCATTTTTCTCAGTTTGACTTATAAGTTATAAAAACTTAAATGTAAGTTCTTATGGATAAAAGACCAGTTTTTTTTTTTTTTCAAATCTAATCTTACTCCTTGTATAATGGCACATGATTATAGGTGTTCAAATGTTCCCTAACCAGTTAGGTGCTTTATGTAGTTATTGAAGATGCCTTTAGCTGCAAGAGAAAACTGTGACTCAAAGACTAAAAATAATAAGGAAGTACACATACTTAGATAGAAACCCAGAGATTGGCCTGCTTCCTGACTGGTTAAGTTGGTGGCTTAATGATGTTGTAAAGGATGTAGAATTTTTCCATGCTTAGATTCTGTCATATTATGATCTGAGGTTTGCCTTAAACTGAACCTTTATGTGATCACAAGGCAACTGATACATGGACCCAGAAATCATGAGAAGACCTTTGCTTTCATTTTTCTGAAGTAATAAGGAGCCTTTCCCAGAAGCCCCTTGGAGACTGCTGTAGGTCATTGACTAGAACTAATTGAAGTTACCAATCTTATAGCTAGTCCCCAGTGAAGAATTGTAGTGATGAGTGTTCAAGATTTTCACCTGGCCCCGGGATGCAGCCCCTACCCCTTACAGTGTAAGGACAGTAGTACTATCTGTAGGTGACAGATACCAACCATCTCTGGCATTTGATTTTGTTTGTTTATATGTTTGGGGTATTCAGGATCAAACCTAGGGCCTCATGCATACTAAACAGACACTCCACCATATGGGCTTTTGTCCCAGCTCAGCATTATTCCCTAATGAAAATTCCTGATCTTGTTCTCTGAAGTTGGTGATGGTAGCATGTCTTAGACTCTGTATGGAATTCTCATGGCTTCCTGGTGACCTTTGATGTGTCTGTCCTGGTCTGTTTAGGTTTCTGGTACTCAGTCTTTTTACTTTTTCTGAGGATTTATTATTTTGACTCTTACAGTTTGGCAGTGTACATTTTAATGATTTCTTAGTAATTTCATTTGGGATGAATTTCTCATAACCAAGGCTCTAATTCTGGGTTCTCTGGAAAGCAGCCTGAGGCAAAGATTAAGAAGTTGATGCTTTCTTTGAGAAGTCCAGGTCAAAGTTTTTAAGAGTAGAGACCAAAGGAAGTGGAACCTGGAAGGGTGTGAAGACCTGGGAGTATTACTCCTTGGTGTTGGCTCACTAAGGGGAGTCATAGCATGTCACTCAGCAGGCAAGGCTTTTGGCCTTGTCAGCTGTTTTGTTTGGGAAGGATTGTGAGGAGAGGAAGTTAACAGAGTTGTCTTTGGTAAAGAGAAGAATCTACCTGATTTCCTTCTCTCTCCTCTCCTGGTCCTAGTTGATGGAGAGTTTCAGTAAGCAAACACTTGTACTTCCAGCCTGAGTCTATAGCTCTCTCTCTCTTCTGCTATTCAAGGTGCTAAATCTTATGCTCTTGGGTATGCCAAAACATACAAATCCAAAATAACTTGAATAGTTACCAGCTAAGACAAGAGAAGCAGGAGGGAGGTAAGAAAGAAGGGCAGGAAAAGGGCAGATCCTTAGGAGGATTTTAGTTTTGGCTTTTTCAAATTACTTTGGTATTTAATTAACCTGGAAATATTAGATTCACAGAGCAGGCTAGCTACTGCTTTGTTACTCAAAGCTCCATGTGGTGGGGGTGCTCTTCACCTACCTGTCATGCAGGTTCACTTTGTTTGGTCTGTGAATCTCCTGTCGGAAGGATTGACAGCATTCCAGGGCTCACAAATCATACTGTTGTGGATCTGGGTCAACATGGACTTCTTGAAGTCGCTCTGAAATATGACTGAGGTGGAGTAGAGTGGCTCTGGGCACCCTTAGTTTGTCTGTTCTCTCCAGGTTTATCAGGATTGATGCACTCTTTGGCATGCTAGACACTTGGAAGTCCCTTGAGTGTTGGCTTTGAATTCTGAAGGTTCTTACAAGGCCAGCTTGGTTTCAAAGAGAGCGATTTTTGCTTTTTATTCAGTGTCAGTGAAAATTGGGCAGAATTGATGGCAGAAGAAACACAGTTCAATGGATGAAGGAGAGGATGTTGTGGGTTGGTCTGCTCTCTGATGCTGCATCTATGACATCTATTTCCTTTGCTTAAATATTTCTTTGTTTTTCCCATTAATGTTCTTTATCGGGCCGCTATGACTGCTTAATAGATGTTACAGAGTAATGGCAGCTGTTTTGTGTGGGAGATTAAAGGATGAGTTCGCCAGAGATAAATGTTAATTGGCTGCATCTAGGCAGGCCTGAGACTTCCAGCCTCTGTGTCCTAATAGGAACTGGGAACAGAGTGTTTGGAAGTCGCCAGCACGTGCTGGCTGAACGCTTGTGACTAGCTCTGAACTGCCCACACTGGATGACACTAGCATGGGGGCTAGGTGGCTCTTTGAGCTGCTTAGAAACTGTGGGAGTTCTTTTCTAGGCTCTCGTTTGAGCTATTCAGATTTTTTACATATTCTGAAAGTGCCGGTGTTCCTTCATGTTACTTTGGTGACTCTATAGAGACAGAGTCACCTTAAGTCTGTTAGTCTGCTTTGTTGAATCCATCTCTCTCTCTCTCTCTCTCTCTCTCTCTCTCTCTCTCTTTAAATTTGTGGGATGGCTGAGTGTTGTTTATTTTACTAAAGTGACTGTAACTTATAGAAACAAAGGTCCCTGCTCTGGACTCTGCTTTCCTAGTCTGCCTACAGGCGCCTCCCTCTTTCCCTTACCTTGGGCACTTTAAGGTTACTTGAGCAGCTGATTTAAGGTAGGGCTCCCTCCCCCCCTTTTTTTGAAGCTCTGCTTATGAGCTAGAATCATAAAAATTCACAAATTGTGCCAAATTTTCTTTTGTTGATGACTGTGATTTAGCCTGTTATATAACTGTAATGTATAATTTACACATCCTGAAGATCGTCCGTCTCTGTACAGAGCAACTATATTTAACCCTAACTTCTTTGGGGAAAGAGAACATTACCAATTATCTTTGAAACTGTATTGTGAGACAGTGCACACTGATCCACCCTCAGCTTCCATTTTTAATTTCTGGTACATGAAGTAGTTCTTTCTTACTTATTGTATGTTTTTCATGTATCTGCAGCCTGGAGGAGAAAGGGGGTTCAGTGTCCATGCCTGCACCTCGAGCCTCCATTGTTCATCCTATCTAATGCAGAAACAAGAGACATGATGTCTGCCATCTCTGTTAAGTGCAGACTCTCTTCCCATGCTTCATGTTGTGAAGGCAGATGGACAGTGGTGTTCAACTAAGTGCTTAGTAGGAAGATGTAACACTACCATGGAGCAGGCTTTCTGGACCACCAGTCCCCAAATCATGACACGGAGACTCATTATTAGTTAAGAATGCACAGCCTTATCTAATGCTTGTCCCACTAGCTCTTATAACTTCCATTAACCTTTTCTTTTCACTATGATTTGTTTCAGGGCTTTTTACCTTTCTCTGATTCTGTGTCTCCTACTTTTCTGCTTTCTCTGTGTCTGTCTGCCTGGCTGCAGTCATCTCCTCCTCTTCCTCCCTCATTTTCCTCCAAGCCTAGATTGTTCCTCTGACTTATTCTCTCTGTCTGCCAGCCCTGCATGTCCCTCTACTGTCTAGCTGTTGACCGTTCAGTTTTTTATTAGCTGAATCAGGTGCCTTAGGAAGGCAAGGTAAAACAAATGCATCACATCTTCACATAGTTAAACAGTTGCAGCATAAATAAATGTAACATCTTTACATAGTTCAACAATTATTTTATTCTATAGGACTACCATTGTTTATCACTAGTTCTCTGTGGTTTGTAGACTTTTTGAAAAAGAAAATTGTTAATGTTTGTGTCCATATATCTTGAACTTTAAACTCTAGAACAGGAATTACTCCAGACTTCATTGTGGTGCCCTTTAAACCAATTTGTTTACCTCCCTCTCAGTATCCTGCTTCTCTGCCCACTGCAGGTTCTGTGTGACACTGTTGTAAGGAGGTATCTAACCCTTACCGTAGGAGGTGGGGAGCTGCTGCACATCTAATGAGCGTAATAGCTCATGTTCGGAGGCTGAGGAATAGCAGGAATACTCTGCAGTTAAGTAACTGTAGATGTTCCATCTTCAGACATTTCTGGAAGCATCTGTAAAATGGAAGAATTACCCACCACCTTTCAGGCACAACTGGACTTAATGTATTTTCCAAATACTTTAAAATTAAATTACATTCACATATGTAGGCCTAATAAAATTATCAGAAAAATAGAAATAAATGATGAAGTGTAAAGGTGTTCCTGGCTGCATTTCTCATGGAACTAGTCAGTTTGGGAGGCATGCATTGTCGAAGAGCATCCTGAGGTCACTATAGAAGTTCTTTTTTGTTAGAGGGGCCTAACAGCTGTGGTGGTCCACTTCAGCTGGATGTAGTAGCCCTTTTAAGGTGGGTGACAAAGTCAGCTGGTGAAGCTTCTCATCAGGCCCTCCCTGTGGCCCTTTCAAAGCCCCTTTTAAGTTGAGCTCACTGGGAGCACATCACTGGCCCTCCTCCTTTGTCAGGAAAGGCCAACCGTTGCCTCTCCTCTTCCTCTCTAACCTTTAATGAGTTCCTGCTTCTGTGGAGAGAGAGGGACTCCCAGGATAGGTGAGCATTTTAATGGGCTTGAGTGACATTCTACAGATGTGTTTGTAAGACATGAAAGGGTGTGGGCTTTGTTCGTGTTTCATTCTCCTCTAGATTATATATTCCATTCATGTGCTTGTGCCTACAGGATATTTAATTTGGGCAACATACTCTTTTTGAAGGTTCTTGAGGAAATAAAAAGTAAAAAAAAAACAAAAAACAAAAAACCAAAAAACTAGTTAAAAGTTCTGTTTATTGTGGAATCAATACATTTTATAAAACACAACTAAGAGAAGAATAGAAATGCTTTAAGAATACCCACAGTACCATGTGTACCTATAGAACATGGCAGCTTACAAAGCACTTTACTCACACCCCATTGTTATTCAGTGCAGCCTTCTGTGGTGGGAGGTGGATTGGCTAGACTCCTGGCTGCTTCCTTAGCATCTACATCTTTGGGTTGGAATCTCTACACCAACTATTTTAATTGGCATTCTTGCTGCACTGTTATTAGGTGGGTTGAATAGTCAGAGCGTTTGCTGTTGGTGGCAGCTGTTCTTCATGTTTAATCTTTCCCTCCTCTGCTTCTCTCATCGCTGTCACTTTCCAGTTTGAAAACTGGAGCATATGTACCCATCTTTATTTACTTTTGTTCTATGCTAGCATTTGCCTTCCACTAAATGAGGTTGTCCTTTAGGAGACAGCTGGCAATTTGTTTCTACAGTCAAGACTCATCTATTGCGTTTGGAACCTTGGCTGCGTTAGGAAGGCTACAGAATTAAAATGTGCATTGGAGGGAGCACTGTGCTGGAGCTGCAGATAGCCATCCTCACCACAGAGCCGCCACTTAGATTTCTAGCCAGTGCCCCTGATACTTTTGCTTCTTCTCCAGAGTTTTACAACCAACAGTAAACAGTGAGAGTATCTGTGAATGGTGGTGCATACTTGTGTTCTGATACTCATCTTACTCACTCCCTAAGAGGGAACCATTCCTTATTCCATGCTCTTAGAAACAGCACCCCTAATTTGATTTTAATGTCAGCTCAAGAACATTTTCTTCTTTTTGCATTGGAGCTAACTGAAAGCATGGTGATTTTTGACCAGGATGTGCTTTTATTAAATGACATACTGAGAAAAAAAAATTAAATGCCAAGTCAGCTTAAGGGTTTCTTGGGTTCTTATGGTCAAGGACTGGATTAAGAGTTTTTAATGAATAAATATTTTAATTGAGAATTCTTTTTTAAACAATGTATTCTGATCATGCTTTCTCCTTCCCTAGCTCTTCCCAGATTCTCCCTGCCCACCCAACTCTATAAAAAAAAGACACAGCCCCCCTCTTTCACACAAAACACAGAAACCAGAATATATAAGCAATAGACCAATAAACCAGAAAATGCCTGAACAAAGCAATAAGAGACAAAGAATCTACAAAAATATCATTGAGATTTTGTGTTGGCTGAGTATTCCAGGCATGTGGCCTATCCCTAAGTGTGGTTAACCTACCCAGTGATACTCCATTGGAGAACACTAAGTTTCCTTTGTAAGCAGGTAGCAGTTGCAGAGAGCTTCTTGGTTAGGGGTGGGAGCCCATGTCCACTTTCCCCCTCTGCACTGGGACTCAATCTCCCTGGGAGCCATGCATTGTGCCTGCTATCATAGTCTTAGTTCTAAGGAGCACCAGGCCTTTTGTGTCTGAAGGACACTGCTTCCTGGGAATCATTCATCACGTCCGCATCTTCAGCAGAGTGGGGAGAGGGCTGAGAAGACACCCCACGTAGGACCCAGTGCTCCAAACTTTCTTGTTTTGCACTTTTTACTTTAAATTGTGTGGTTCAGCCCCAGTAAGAATCATTGCATTTGTTGGATTGCTTCTGACATGGTTTTGTAACATGTATTGTGACATATTTTTGGGGGGCATTTTAGACTGTAAAAATATTACCATCTTAATTTGACATTACATGTATCCTATTTTTAACATTAGGCTACATAAAAATGCTTTGGGCTTAGCCACAAAGTTCTAGCACTATAGTAGTGAATTGAAGATGCTAACAAAAAGAATAGTTTATAGTAATTAATTTTAAAAAGCTTTTTCAGAGTTAAAGATTTAATTCTTAAACATGTAAATATCTTTGGAACTTTATTAAACTCTTGATGATTTCCTGTGGTTGGAAGTTTTGTGTGTGTGAATGGTCAGACAGAGTAGCTTGCTTCACAGCTACTGTCTTCTGTTATGGAGGATGAGTGAAGCTTTCGGTATGTTACACAAAGGAACTCAGTTCACTCCAGGAAGCAAGATGCCGCCAAGTTGTTGGCACTGAAGATACAGTGACTGAGCTCCCAGCTCCCTGCAAGAATGAGTCCTGCGTGGGTCATTTTGACAGCGAGACCATGTGGTGGATGACATGCTCATCTTACATTGCTGTAAGTGAACAGGCGCTGGTGCAAACCATGGGATTCTCTTTTGACCTTAGTGCTAGCTCCTGATTGTCCTTCTTACCAAGCTCAGCTGCGGGCCCCAAATTCCTTCGTTCTTTTCCCACTTGTATATGTCTGAAGTAGTCCTTCTCAGAATGTCACCTATGTTTGAGGTGCTTTTTCTGCCCTCTGTCCAGTTAGATCTTTACTGTGATTTTCATGTGATGGTCTCATTTCTGAGACTAAAACCTCAAATCTCTGATTTTCTTTTATACTTTGAATTTTTTTTTTAAAGATTAATTTATTATGTATGCAATGTTCTGCCTCCATGTGTTCCTGCAGGTCAGAAGAGGGCACCAGATCTCATTACAAATGGTTGTGAGCCACCATGTGGTTGCTGGAAATTGAAGTCAGGACCTCTGGAAGAGCAGCCAATGCTCTTAACTTCTGAGCCATCTCTCCAGCCCCCCTTTGAATTGTTTCTAATTAATCTGCACTTTAATCATGATAATTGAATGAAAATTCAAGCAACACTCAATGTCTCCAAAATAACCAGAGGAGGAAGTGATTGATTGGCTTGGAAGAATTCAGAAAATGTTTTGTAAAGAAGTTAGCATTTATCTAAGGTCTTGAGGGATATGTAGGAGTTTTCCAGCTGGAAAGGTGGTTTTGGCAGAAGTGGCCGTGTGTGATAAATGGCAGCAGCATAGTGGCACAGGCATGAGAAATGGGTGCTGGGAAGTAACACTGAAGGATGATGTCCCGCGCCCTGTCTTCACCCTCAAAGAAGAACGCAGTACGCAGTTTGGATCCTTCTGCAGCAAGTTTATTAGAGCTCTCCAGTTGTTAGAAAATGGGAAGACCCCGACCCCTTGCCAGGAGCCGGCTTTTATACTTTCAAGCCCTCGCCTCTTACGTGTCCCCTTTTGGTTGGTTGCGGACTCTCGCCTGATATGACGCAGGGTCAGAGGGCTTGGCTCACAGAGTGGAAATTTACCGGGGGACATGCGCAGATATGTTGTTTATCGCCTCGGCCGCGCCTTGGTACCGGAAACCGGCGCCATCTTGCCTGCTTGATCGGGCTCCCGGCTCCCTACAGGATGACATCATGAACAGATGAAGTATGCTACAGAAAACATGCTGGACTGGGAGGTGTCCATGTTGATTTGGTGGTGCTGGGCTGTGAGGCAATACCCCTAGCAGGACTTACATAATCTATCTGAAGTAAGAAATCTTGCTCCAGCAGCTCTCCCAATAGACAGTGTACCAGCTAACCTGTCACGAGGAAGGTTTATACATGTGGCAAATGTTTTTGTGAGGAGATATGCAGCTCAGGGTCGCTAGCTCTTTGATCAGAATGAGAAAACACAGCTGTTTTCATGATTATATTTATTCATTAGTGATCAGATGTTCATTCAATAAATATATACTGAAGTCGGTGCATTCATGGCAACAAGGAAGTCTAAAGATGTTTCTGTACCTCTTCCCCAAATTCAGTATTTATTAGCTTTTTCTTTTAAGAGTTAACTCTGTGTCATTTTATTATATTTTATGTAAACTTAGTGACAAAGCACTGTGAATTATTGCTCCCTCTGGAAGGTCTGGAGCCACTTTAGCCTACAGTACTGCTTTATCTCAGATGCTAGAGTGACTGGCTCTTCCCTGTGGATTATGCCTTTCTGGCCAGTATTCAGGAGATGAAGGTAGAGTGGAAAGGGTTACAGAAGATTTGTGCTGAATCTCTTATGGCTACCAGTCTTTAGCAGCACTCTTATTGCTAGTACAGAAAGGGCATGGTTTAGCTGTCCCAAAGAAAGACTGTATGGCACTGGAAAGAAAACAGTCATTTCATTCTTAGAGATTGCATATCTGCTAATACTTTCTTCCCCACATGTGGAAAACATTCCAAGCTGCTGGCTTTTCGACGGTTGCTTAAATTGATCATGTTCATGGAGAAAGGGTTATAAGAGGAAGTAGGGCAGAAATAGAAACAGGTAAGTTACCAGTTGCTTTGGACTAGGCTAGTGGCAATAGAGGTTAAGGAGGTGACTAGTGTAATACACTGTACAGAATGGACATGGTTTACTTGTGAAGGAGGGGCCTAGGACCAGGGAGGAGGTACTTGGTTGTCTGACTATACATAATACCATTTCCTGAGAGATACATTTCCAGTGCTGACTGGGGCTAGGAGACATGCAGAATCAAGATTTTTATGCAAGCCTGGGGATGTGGCTCAGGAGCAGAACACATATCTAGAATGTAGAAGATCCTAGGTTTGATATGCAGCTCTTTGGAAAATAAAGGGAGATTTTTTTTTTTTTAATTTTTTATTTTATGTGAATTGGTGTTTTGCCTGCATGTATAACTGTGTAAGGGTGTCAGATCTTGGAATTACAAACAGTTGTTAGCTACCATGTGGATGCTGGGAATCAGGAAGAACAGTCAGTGCTCTTAACCACTGAGCCATCTCTCCAGCCCCAAGGGAGAGTTTTTATTTGAAAGCCAATGGAGCTAGAGAGATGGCTCAGAGGTTAAGAGCACTGGCTGCTCTTCCAGAGGTCCTGAGTTCAGTTCCCAGCAACCACATGGTGGCTTACAACTATCTATAATGAGATCTGGTACCCTCTTCTGTATACTATATACATAATAAACAAACAAACTTTTTTTTAAAAAAAAAAAAAGAAAGCCAAAATTATGTTTCATGGAGATTTTTTTTATCAATGTAGGTTGATAGAGGTTAAAGAAATATGTGTTTATATATCTATATCCCAAAGCTCAAGTATTAATTTGGAAGCTTTTGTCATATGAAGGTGCTTAAAACTCTGGAAATGGAGGAGATCATCCAAGAAAGGGATGGAAGAATTGGGTTTGAGAAAAGTTCTTGGCTCAAAGTCAGACAGAGGAGACAGACCTTGCGGACACTGAGAAGACAGCTAGTGAGCTGGGGGAGGGGGGCGCTCAGCAGAAAGATGGTGGTCATGGGAGCTGGAAGATGGTGCACAAAGAACACGAGAGTGAACAGCTCTGTTGAATAGTTCTGATCAGGCCAGAAGAGTGTGTGGATTTGGTATCCTCTAGGTTAGTGGTTACAAATATGACAATCACAGTCATGTCATGGTAGGGCAGAAGATTACGACAGATGGTGGAACAGTGGGACTATGTGTGAGTCCTACTGGTGTGGATCTGGTTGGACCTCTAAGGGCTTTGTGACAGTTTGTTGGTAGATCTTCCATAGTTCACTCAGCTTTTACTTTTTTAATAAAAGGACACTTAGTTTTATCTTATGTGTGTGAGTCCTGGCTTATGTGTGTGTGTAAGTGCATGTGTGCGTGCCTGGGATTATGCCATTATTTTCAGTAACTGAGTGAAGTGCACACAAATGCTCATCAAAAGTGAAAGACTATTATCACCCTTGCTCTTTTAAACCACTGTTTTTATTTCTCACTCATCAAGGTTATCCATAGATCCATCTGCCTCACAAGTGCTGGGGTTAAAGGCAAGTGCCATCATGGAGTTCAGAATAGGGTGGGTTCTTCTGGAACCGCAGCTTCAAATGGTTAAGAGCTGCCCATGTGGACAGTGAGGACTGAACCAGTCCTCTACTAGAGCAGCTCAGCTATCTCTTCCTCCACAGCCTTTCACTCTTAATGAGTGCCTATATGTGCTCTACTTTGTTACAAGAATAATACTTTAATAAACACTCGAATCGCATCTGGACCCAGGAAGCAATGCCATGAACATGAATTAGTGAATGTGGTTCAGAGTACTTACGGAGAGAAGCGGCTTAGGTAGAGAAAGGACAGGAGGAGGAGATTTTTATTGTAGTGTTGTTATTGGCAACATGAAGACATTCCATAGCCTCAAGAGATTAGATACGAAACCATTAGCTTGAAAGGAGGATGAAGTTGCAGTAGCTCATTGGTAGAGCATGTGCCTAATATGTGTCGTGTCTGAGCTAATTCCCAGAGAAAGGAAGTGAGAAAGAACCAGTAGGGGAGGAGTTCAGAACAACAGTAAATCTGACAAGGACGCATCATGGTTAGAGTACTCAGAGTAGACAATAGTTCCTCAAGAAGTAGCACAGAGAATATAATGGGATTCTTGGGCGGTGTTGACTTTGCAGTGAAATCTAGTTATTTGGGTTTTCTTTCGTTGTGCACGCATGCTCAGAGACATTCTGGTTTTATTTCAAACACTTGAGGTCATCCGGGGCTGCAGCTTGTCTGATGGGCATAATGAAGGAGGTGAGTCAGGGAAGTGAGGACACTCTACAGGGGAATTAGGAGCCCTGGACATCAGACTTAAGTTGGACAGGTGAGGGAAGTGAGAACAGAAAGGGGCTGAGAGTGATAAGGTCAGTGGGGTTCACTTAAAGAAGGATCACAAAAGGGACACTAATGCAAATGAATGGGAAAGAGAATTGGGCCATGGGGTATTTGAATTTATAATATTAGCCGGGCTAGTCTAGATCAAATCAAGGAAATTGTCCATGGACTTAGGTCACTAAACTGTAATAGGGAAAAAAAAAAAAAAAAAGGTCCCTGGAAATGAAGGTGTCAAAGACTCGAGTGAGGGGTAGATTGTATTTGCACATGCACACTGTAAGTGACATGATGACAGGAGAGTATAGAAGTCAGCCAGGTGTGTGGTGTTCAGCTCAGCAGCGTGAGTACAAACCTGGGAGATGACGGTGCCCTGAACAGCAGGTGGGGCTTGGCCTTTGAAAGGACAAGGGACAGGTGCAGGCACAAGGGCATCGAGGGGATCTCTTGAGGGCTGCTGGGGAAGCACGTTAGAGTATTGGGAATGAGAAATCAAAAGGCAGGAAGCTGTGGAGAAAGAGACCAGAGAGCAGAGGTGCCTGCCTGGGAAGGGGAAGTAGGTCGGTGGTTGAGGACATTTGTGAAAAGGTTGTCGCAACCTCTGGCTTTGTCCTTCTGGAGAGAGGAGAGAGGAGAGCAGGCCAGTGGACTGGGCCAGAGGCTAGCGCTCCTTCCCTTGTGTTCTTTGCAGGATGTACTTAGAACCTCTGCTTAGAGTAGGACTCCAGGGAACTGGGTAAGAGAAGACAGGAAGCGTAGTCGGGTCACAGCCATGGAGAGCAGAAGGTTCAGTGTGTCACCTCAGCCACTGGCCGGTGGTGAGAGCTGAAGGAGGAGTCATTCGCAGGTTATGCTACACTTCTCCATGTATTACTTGTTTTCACAGTACCTCTAGTACTATTCCCTCAGTTTCCACAATGAGCACCTTTTACATCACTTTCCCATTGAGCTGCTGATTGCTCTCTGAGAGTGAGCTCCCAGCCACATGAGCTTTGTAGCAGTTAGCGCTTCTTCTTGATCACCTAGACTAATGGCTGGAACTTAGAGGCACTCAGTTAGTGCTCACTGAATTGAATCACATTACAAGTATGCTCATTTAATTTTCCTAATGTTCTGATGGTCTAATGCCGTGTATTCAAAACAACCTTCCAGCCTCTGTGGGTACAGTGTGCTCATTAAGCCATCCTGTGCCCCTGCCATGCAGGAGCAAGGCCTGCAGAAGATGAAGCCATTTCATCTCTACAGAGTTGCTGTCCATTGACTTGCTTTGGGGACTTTTTCAGCCGGATGTTTGTTTGCCATCTGCCTGTCTCGCCCCAAGGTCATGCTTTGAAAATGTGGTGAGCAGCTGTTTTCATGCAGACCCTCTTTCCCTGTCCTCTTTCCCATCTGAGGAAATGATCCTGGGCAGTTTGAAAATTTCAGATGCCTACATATGAAGAAAAAGGGTTTCTTTAAAGTAGCACAAAAAACAGTTAAATTAAAAACTTACTTCCAAATTGTTGGAAATAGTGTACTGACACAAAGACCATATAACCGTGGAAAAATACTAATTTGCTCATTAATGTGCTCGTATTATTTTGTGGATAGTAAAATGAAGATGCATTATTATTCATAGTCTGTGTCAGGAGCCATGGCCCTAGGAGGAGACATGCTTTTATGTCCTTCTAAGACAGAATTATAGAAGCCCTTCTTAGAAGAAGCACAGAGAGCAGTAGGTCTAGTTCCAGGCTTGAATTCTTCTTCAGCATCCTCAGCATCTGGGTGGTCCAGTTGGGTGTACACAGCAGAAGCTCTCGTAGTTCTTAGAGACAGCAGCACATTTCAGGCCACAGTCTCTAATAGGGCTTTGCTCTTTACACTCTTAAGAACAACTCAGCACACCAAAGGATGTATGCAGGATCTACCAAGATTTATTCATCCATTAACTTCATCTTGCAATCATGAGCCCATTAAGTGCTGGTATAAATAACATTTAATGGAAAATAGTTGTTTTCTGAAATAAAATAAATTTTGTTACAAGAGTGATCTTGTCAATCTCACAGCTGTTGAGAAGTAGAAGACATCTGGATTCTCATACCTGTTTCTCACCTAGGTTGGCCCAGGTCATGCAGCCCATGGAAAGCTCAGATACACACACACACACACACACACACACACACACACACACACACACTAATTCCTTAAGAACTCTTGACCCCGTGAACCTCCTCAAGTATTCTCTGGGACCCCTAGGAGTTCCCAGATTCACTTTGAGAATCCTTTCTCTCTACATCAAGAGGAGGATGGGATGGTAAGCTGGTGGGGACGGTAAGCCGTGAAACAGGAACAGATGCAAGAAGGCTAGGACAAACATCCTGAGCTAGTGATGGGCCCGGATTGAATGCCTAGCTGTGCCCTGCAAAACACTGACACACTAGCATGTGCCATTTGCTTTCTCAACAGGAAGACTCCTTTTGACACCCAAAAACGTTAGTAATGTAAATTAGCCTTTTCACTTAGAGCATTCATTAATCAGAAAATGCCAAAAAGCCACTGTGCATTATTTCTGTTTTTTTAATATATTTGTTTTATTAATCATAGCAGTTTGTATGGACATTAGCAAAGAACACGTTGCCTGTTCTGTAAGGATGCATTTGGTTTGCAGGAAGGCTTGGCACCCATGAGGGCTTGCAGACCCCTTAAGAATCATGGTGCCTGCTTGGTTTTTGTTTTGTCACTTATAGGACCCACAGATTGGGAACTGAATTTGTTCGTCAGTTTTTGACGTCAACACTAAAGGTG
The DNA here is from genome assembly GCA_004025045.1 of Sigmodon hispidus. Taxonomy (NCBI): domain Eukaryota; kingdom Metazoa; phylum Chordata; class Mammalia; order Rodentia; family Cricetidae; genus Sigmodon; species Sigmodon hispidus. The sequence goes on along the minus strand of PVIH01000842.1, from coordinate 175,323 downwards.
CTGAGTGATCTATTTATTTGGAGATTACAGCTTTTGCTGCTTTTTAATCTAGGTGTCCTTTTGCCATTAAGAAACTAAAACAAAACCAAGCAAATAAAACCCACGACTGGATGCATGAGTCCCCAGGCATCTGAGGCTCTTGCTCAGTCTTCAGGTGTTGGAGGGTAGCACCTCACTAGCCTAGGAGATTGAGAGTTGAGGGAGGAGGGTTGTGTTGAGGGAGTTAATACTGAGCTAGAGACAAGTGGAAGTGTGAGAATGGTGCAGGAGGAGGGTGAGAAATTAAATGGTATCTCTTTAGAAGTCTGCCTTATTGCAGTCTCCATGGCTCCTTTGGGATTTTTCTACTGAGTGCAAGAAAATCAGCAAGCACTTCTTGGAAAACCCAGATGAAATTACTGCCATAAATTTTTTTCATGGTATAAAACCCTTAATTTAGATGGGGAGGGTTTATTACCAGTGTTTTCTTGGCATGGCTAAGTTCAATTAATTTCAAATGACAAGCAATTCCCCTCCCCCACCCCAATATGTGGAAAGTACCATTTGTTACTGGTTTGCCTTTAGCTCTGGAGACCTCATTAAGGGCAGGAGGAAGGGATTCTATCTGGCTGTCTTTGACACCTTTCTCTTTTTCTGGTGGATTCAGACCATTTGCATTGTCATATGGAAAGGATGTATGGTTATATGTGTGAGATTTGCAGACAAAAGTGGTCTTGTTTATACCTTTTAAATATTGATTTCAAATGACTATTGCAAGTTAAAATGGTTAGCACAGTCTTCAGCTGAGATGTTTGGAGACTAGAGATAAGGTCTCTGAAGAGTGTGGCTACATTTCCAGAGGAAACTTCCGTGGTTGCTCTGACACTTGATTTGGAACCTACCTGGTTGTTTAAAAGCAGGAACAAGATATCAACAGTCTATCATGTTTCCTCACACACTAAGACATAGCTTGCTGCTCCTTCAAGTTATTGTTCTTATCTAAACCCTGGGAACATACCTTGCAAACAAGGAAAATAATCTATGGTGTTTTGTTTTGTTTTTCCTGCATGATAATATAGAATCTATTGTAGTGTGAATAAAAGGAGTCGCGAGAGATTCATTACTGTGTGTGAAGTGCACTGTCTGTGTCTTTTGTGCATGTGATGGTTTATTTTACTTACAAAGCAGATATAAAAATTAGAATTGAGGTGATAGAGAAGATATATTGCATAAATAAGCAATTCAAACAAAAATTTTGCCATAATAACAAATAAATACCCTGCTTCAGAGGTTGGAGATTAGAATTCTGTTACATTAAATGCTTCACAATTAATTAGCTATTGTCTATAAGGTTCCCAAGATGACAAGTTACTTAAACACTGTTATTAGGAATAGCTGGATTAGTAATAATAATGCTCAAGTGCCATTGACAACAATGAGGAGATTTTAAAAATAAAGATAAATGTATATGATCAGAGTCAAAGTGACTTGTGTGCTGAATGCCGAGCAGGCGGTCCCTGAGCCCCACTTCTGAGGCTGCAAGGCCGTGCTGACGAATGTGCGGGGCTTGGCACACTGTTCTGAAGAGCATGAGGCAAAACTGCTTAATTCAATAATAGTTTTTTTCCCCTGCTCTTTTGTCTGTTTCTAAATAGTGTCCGTTTAATAAAATTAAAGAGAAAATAAGAACACTGAGAGAAGATAGGTTTGGGGAAAGGCCAATGCTGATGTTGGTCACAGCGCAGATACACTATGTCATTTGTTACCGTGTGTTTTTAAGAAGTGTGCTATGTGATTGTGTGGTTAAAAATGTGAAGTTCTAACTTCACCTAAGATTTTGATTAGTGGAACTTACACCCATGGGCCCCTTTTCTTTGGGGTATAATTTTGCAAGAACATCAACATGGAACCTCGAACTGGCCTAGTATCAATAATAGGGGTTAAAGTGACCCACAGATAATTTTCTATGCAAAACGAAGCCTATGAGGGGCACTGTGGACTTCTTGGTTTTAGGAGAATTAATTTTAAAACTGAAATGTGTATAAGGGCAGGAGTTGACATCAAGTGTCCATGTGTTAGTGCTCTCAGTTACCTGGTCTCTGTTACTGTTGAGTTTGGGCTGTGAGTGAAGGGGTAGAAGGTACTTTTTGGAAATTTTGGCATTTAATATGCAATGTCTTCTCCAGTCCTTTATGGGTCGCTTCTTGCTGTATATTTTTTTGTTGTTGATTAGTACTACAGAAAAGATCAAGAGAGAACCATACAACTTTGAGAAGTATCTTTGACTCTAAAGAATGAAGCAATTTATTTATGTTCTGTATAGCTCCTTGGTACAGTCTGCTGTTTGGAAGTATTTATAGTGTTTCTTTGCCTATGAATATGGAGTGTGGATGGCAGACTAGTTCTGACGTTGTGGCTTGTCCTTGAAAACCTTGTGCAAGTCCTGGAGAAGATTCATTGTGGGAAGATGAAGCTGCCTTGGTCTGAGTATGGGTACCATAGGCAGGTGCAGCAGCAGCCAGACCCACGTAGTGAGCCACTGTTATATACAAGCCGACTTCTGACTCTAATCATTTGGCCTTACTTGAGTTGTTTGTTAATGGCAAAGTGGTGTGATAGTGTTTTTATTGCGCCGACAAGAGTCCAGTAGATCTGCTGGGACTAAGGGCACCTTAGCCTTAAGCCCATCTGTTCTCACATGCCTAATGCATGTTCTCCCTGGGCTCCTCTGCAGAGCTGGCTGTTGCTGCCTCTGCTGGTAGCATGCAGTTTGACTCTAACCAAGCATGCTTAATTAGGACTTGAAATAATACTTCAGTGTTGCCTGGAACTGGAGAGGAGAACAGGGCAGCAGCTGTTACTCAGTAGTTGAAGTGTCTGGAATCCTCTGACGGTTGGTGGCTTTGATGGTAAGGATAGGCATCTGTGTAGACAGTAGTCGGTCTTTTCCACTTAGTGTTCTTTGCAGTTTTCTTCTCATTTCCCCACTCTTTTCTTTCCTAATCTACCTTCATTTCTTCTCCTTATTTTTTCTTTATTGAGCAGTGAATTTGAAGTAAACCCTCCTCCCCCATGCTGCTGCCACAGTATCCCCTGTATGGATCTAGGATGCCTGGTCATTTTGAGGAAGGAGCTAACTAGTTCCAGAACCACATAACTAAGAAACATCTACTGAAAGACTGGAGAGATGGCTCAATGGTTATGGGCATCTGCTGCTCTTCTCGAGATCCTCAGCACCAGTTCTCAGCATCAGTAATGGATGATTCTAGATGGCTCACAAGTGCCAGTAACTTCTGGTCTCCATGGGCAACTACACTTATGTGCACACACCTCCTCCACACAGAAGTACATATAATTAATTAAAATAAATGAACTAAATAAATAAATAAAAAAAGAAACATCCACAGAGTATGTATCATGTCTTGTGATGAGTGAAATGTTTCAAGAAAAAAATAGTTTGGGAAAGAGAAAAAAAACATTCTTGAGCTTGTTTTAGAGAATATAAATCACAAATCAATATGAGTTTCAGATAATCCTTTATTCAGCAGTGGTGTGTGACAGCACTTGGAGGTGGAAAAATTCTCTCCTTGTGTACATTTGGAGAAATACAGTGTTTTTATTTGGTACAGTTGCATATTCATTCCTAACAGACTGCATTCTGAAAGAATTGGACTTTTATAGATTCTATGAATATTCAGAGAGTCACCAGAACTGATTCTGTCCTTTACCTTATGTATCTAGACCCATCTGTCATTTTTGTTAGATGGTTCTACTTCTGTTTTTGTGGCATTTGCCTTTTGGGTAAAGCGTTTCCGTTGTTGACAGTGGGGGTAGGGACATGCAGGCAGGTTTGCTCTCTGCTTGAAAGCAATTCTCCTCAGGATGAGTCTTTGGAGAGACAGAAAAATACACCTGTCTATCTCTCTGTCTAAGCAGTTGTGATGGTCACTCTCTTGAGCATTTAGGATATTGTTTAGGCCCTGACTCAGCATGGGGATACATGATGGCCATTGTTACTAAGTTATTAGGAAACTTGGCAATGGGCAGAAGTTGGAAACCTCACTCATTTGCATTTTAATTGACATGATTATTAGCCTAAAGCCCATATTTTAAAAGTTATCCCTTGAGTCTCTTCTCCTGCTACCCTCTCATTTCCCTCAAGCTGACTTGCATCTTAAAAAACAAACAGGGCTGGAGAGATGGCTCAGAGGTTAAGATCACTGACTGTTCTTCTAGAGGTCCTGAGTTCAATTCCCAGCAACCACATGATAGCTCACAACCATCTATGATGACATCTGGTACCCTCTTCTGCATACTGTATACACAATAAATAAATAGATAGATAGATAGATAAATACGTTTTAAAAAAACACAACCATGTTTTTAACATTTTAAAATTTTAGGTTCTTTTTGATAAACTTGGAAATTTTCCATCAGCTTTCCTATTATTTAAGATATCAGTTTAACAGGACTGTAGGAGACAGAGTCAAAGCAGTGACAGTGTTGGACGGCTTTCATCCTGTGAGCTCAGTGTAAGCTTGCTTACTTGCCACAAGCGTATTTGCTGTTCTTGGCTAATGACAGAGCACAGTGTAGGTCACTTTCACATCATGCTGCTCAACTACTTTGTTTTCATTGTCACACAGGTCAGAGAGACTGCTTTTCAATATCCTATATATATATATTATAATTCAGAGAATGTCCTTTCAGATTACACTTGGACCCATCACCCCCACCTCAAAGATTTTGACTTCCCTACCATCTTCTATCAGCGTGCTTTAAGCCCTTAAATGTGGAGAGGTAGATAGCGTAATTGAGACATTTTTATTCCTCAGCACATCCTTCTCTCTGCCATCATCCCCTGGGGCTGTGTTATTGTCCCTCCCTCTTCAGTGTCCTCACCATTCAGGATCCACGCGCAAGGTCAGCGAGGGCCTGTCCTCCAGTGTTCCTCAGACAAGAGGAAGCCAGCGCCACTGATTCCCACCCCGTAGTGATGCTTACAGTGTGACACAGTAGGATAAGATAACACACATCATTTCTAGGTCTTCGAATGTGTGGTAGGAAAGGATTGGGCTTTTACAGAAAACAGTTCTGAGTGGGTTCCTTGGTTTACTCGTGTTCTCCCGTGTCTGGCGACTTTGGCTCAAGTGCCCCTTGCAGTGAGAGGAGGAAGAGGAGGAGGAGGAAGAAGAGGAGGAGGAGGAGAGAGCATCGGGGAAGAGAACGGACACTCGTGAAGATGTTCTGTTTGCGTTTGAGGCAGCAGGGCCAGATGTAGCTGTGAGATGGGAGACCACTGTTTCTTCTACAGAGATAAAGAAACCATTTTAGCCATGGAGAGATCTGCACTCAGACCCAAGCCGTCGTTTGCCATTATAGAGTTGCCTCATTAGCTCCAGTGAAAGGAATGACCATTTCCAACATGGTCAGATTTTCTATTGTTTGCATAAGCGAAAGTGGAAAAAAATCAGTAGATAATTTTTATTATTCCTTTGGAAATAAGCTACCTCATTCCACTCAGTAACCATTTGATTTATAATATGAGACAGTGGTTTTATGCCTTATGGTTTTTATTGAGAAGAAAACCAAGAATATTATAATGAACTTACTCATTTCAGTTCTTGTTATGAATGGAAGTATGATCCTTTGAATATGAGAGACCAGTGTTGTCTCAAGACTAGAAGTATTATAAATTAGCCTAGGGAGCTCTTCCTGCCATCTCAGGAAAACTACTTGGATCTTGAAAACTGTTCACATGTAGAAAAGGAACGAAAGATACTTTATGATTTGAACTGGCTTTTATAATGCTCATCATGTTGTAACAGGCGGATTAGAATTCCGTGGTTTTTATAATCTTGCTTTTGAGTTAACTCTGAACATTTAGGAATTTGTTATTGCCTTTCTAGTGCATGCCAGCCAGCCACTATCCTGGGATTGCAGGGGATCCTCTCTCATGAAGCATTGAATTCATGTGAAGTTGCCCCCCTAATCCCTGCCTCCAGTTTATGTTCAAAGGAACAAACCAGATTTTAATAAAAAAAAAAGTTTAAATAAGGTGAGGGATAAAAATAACAGTGGGAAGAAAGTATGACACCAATAATATGTGATGAGATAAGCAATTGTGTTAAAAAGGAGTTAATGTCACTGTCATTATTCCATAGGAAAAGAAAGCAAGCACTGGCCTTTGAGACTTGGTTTTTGAACAATTGACCACTGGAGGGCGCTGTGCACCTGCAAACCACCTTTTCAAGGGCGAAGCCGTCAAATTTCACTGAAAAGATAAAGGATTTATATTCTTATAATACCGAATCAGTTCACACTTAACATTCAGCCCTTAGCTGTGGGAACTTGTTTGAATGACAGTAATGGCTTCATTTCAAGTTATTTAAATGTTTAATGCTGTATAATTTACGCAAATGTGTATAATCCTTTATTTAACTAGATGAAAACAATATACTGTTAACATTTTTTAGCATTAATTAATGTGACCAATTATAGCCAAATACACTAAACCAGTATTTCCATTTTGTTGTATGATCAGACTGCAGAGAGGCTTTCCTCTGGCCTAGGCTGGCACAAGTCAGTGCTGTCCTTTTAGCCCCGCCCCTCCCCCCACACTGTTCTTGTTTTAATTTGTTTTCATGATCACAACTGCTGCACTAGGTTAGCTGGAGATCCTTTCTGCTACCACTCATTCTTGCAATGAAGGAACTGTATAGCACTGCTCTTCCTAAGTGAGATTACTATCTTACGAATCTCCATGTTGACAGCCCTTACCCTGGTACCCTCAAGATGAGTGACAACTCATTCTCAGTAGACAAAGGTAGAGCCTCACGGCTGCCCAGCCACTGCTGCCACTGACTACTCAGTAACCAGCAAGAGCAAAGCTCCGCTGTTTTCCAAGCTGTGTCTGCCTTTGGAAATCAGATGAGTCTCGGTCAAAACCAGGTAACAGGTTTCTGGCAGCTGGTTTGCCCTGCTATGATGTGTTACATCAAACTGCCCATTCCAGCCCTCTGTTTGTAGGCATAAGTAATTCTTTCTTGTTAAACACTGCTCCGCCCTGTGTGGAAAGAGAATCTTCTACCTACTGTAAGTGTTGATAAGTATCCTTTATTCAAAATGATGATTAGATTGCAACACACTTTCTTACTATTCTAAACCCTGGAATTTTGTTGAAGATTTGAAGAATTTTAAGGGTTAAAATACAGAAATATCTCATTATTTTTAGATCAAATTGTGGATTAAAATTGTTGTTTAAGTTTTAAAAATCCTGTAAACAGCATTCATCAACTCTTGATCATAGATTTTTATATCATAGTATAATTTTTATATGTATGGGAGTATTTTATAAATAAAATCTTAAATGAATAGCTTGATGGTGATTTTGTGAGCAGAATGCATTCATTCAGTGCAATTGATGGAGGTTTAACAAGTTTTAAATGAATTTATTTTTGTGGTACATTATAATTTTTTTTTACCATAGTGTAAGTATTTGTGTGTGTGTGTGCATGCCTGTGCGCGTGTGTGCACACATACAAGCACACTCTCTTGCTGAATGCTGTCTCACAACAAACACCACACAGTATAGTTGTCTGGTGAAACAGATGATTGGGATAAAGTATGCTAATTCTCAAATACAGCTGCAGAGCACTTTTGAGAAGAAGGTACTAAAAGCACGAGTAGTTTTAAAAGCATTATTTTATTTCCCCCTCTTGCTCGAGCTCTTCCTTGCTTTTGATCCTAGTACATACTGTCTTAGTGGGTGGGGGAGCCCCAGCGTCCCGCCCCTATGGTTCCCCCTCCACCCTCCTCCTGGTGAAGCTTGGAGCCCTGGATCCCTAGTGGGAAGTCTGGCCCTTGTTTCTCTCTGCCTTACACATTGCCGCAGGGTTTTCTGTGCAGGTCTTTCCTTTGAATGGGATCTTGTTTTTCCTTTGACTTGTTATCCACAGCAGAGTAACCAGTGAAGAAATTTTACTTTGTCTGGAACTTTGAGCCTGATTTAAAAAAACGAAAACAAACAAAAACCATTTTGCAGTTTTTTAACCTCTTGTGTACTTGGGAAAAAGGGCTCTTAGCCCTTTCCTCTCCTTCCTTCCTTCCTTCCTTCCTTCCTTCCTTCCTTCCTTCCTTCCTTCCTTTCTTAACATGAAAGACAGTAAACAGGATTGAAAAGGGAAATATGGGAAGAGAGATGAATGAGAGGTGTCTGCCATCATGGAGACACAGGAAATATTGATGTGAGCATTATTCCAGACAGAGGACTGAGGATGATGTGGATTTTGTTTCCTTTTTTCATTCTCTGTACTTTGTGGGATTTTTATTTATTTATTTATTGAGATTTAATTCATTTATTTTAGTGTTTCTTGGTATATAAGAATAGACTAGCTGATTTTTTTTTTTTTTTTTTTTTTTTTAAGAGATAGCTGTTGCCAGTATTTGGCAGCTAAGGTTAAATCATGAACTAGGACAATCATTTCCTAAAGACATTTTATGTTTTAATCAGTGCTAAGGTATTGAAAATAGGTAAGAAGACATGAACAGGTGTCATTGCTTGTTATGTAAGGAAAATGATTACTCTTTAAATACATGTACATGTAAACACTCGTTACTTAACAGTGACAAGGTAAGGGGCTTTGGCTGAGTAATGCTGTTTCTCAGTTCCATGTAGCCAGGCTTGGGACAAAGTTGGCTGAGCTGCTGCACAGTGCTATGAGGCAGCTCTTTACCTCACTCCAAAACATGGCACCACACTGTTTGCTGGGACTTTTGACCCATAGAGGGTGCCACACTTATCTGCTGGACCCTCTCCTGTCCTTGAGCTCCTGTGTTCTCCATGTTGGAGCTCATTGTTTTTTGTCCCCAGCAGTGTCTCAGACTAATCTACACATGCCTCAAAGAGCTATTCCTCAGTGAAGCTTGGACAGCCCCCCCCACACACACACACTGTTTCTCTTTAGATCTTTTTGTCTGTTATGTCCATGTATAGGAGTTTCCAGGTGACTCAGAGGAAACCACATGGTCACCTAGAAAAAGATCCACTCAGTGATTCTCAATCTTCTTAATGCTGCAACCCTTTAATACAGTTTCTCATGTTGTGGTGACCTCAGCCATAAGATTATTTTTGTTTCTACTTCGTTACTGTAATTTTGATACTGTTATGAATTATGTTGCAATGTAAAAATATCTAATTTTTAACGGTCTTGGATGACCCCTGTAAAAGGGTCTTTTGATCTTGGAGGGGGTGTGGCCCACAGGTTGAAAACTATTGCCCCAGATCATCACTTTATCTTACTTGAACTCTGAAGTCCTTTACTTATGTAGGTAATGGAAAAGAGACGTTGTCTCCTAATTCATCTCTCACCTCCTTCACTCTTTGATGGCGGGTCACTTAGACTGTAGACTGACTATCCTGAATGCCTGGTCCCAAGTTACCTTTCACATGGCAGCTGTGAATGAATGAGCCTTAGAATGCATGTATCTTTCAGACTGTAGTGGCTGTACCTTTCATTTGGTTGGCAAGATGTATGTTACCGGGGCCTAACAGTGTGCAGAGAGCAAGCAAAGAGACCCTTGTCTCTGTCTGTATGACAACATTTTCATTACATTTCCTTTCCAGTGGCCACTAACAAGGGAACCTCAACAAGGTGCAGAGACTCCAGGATCTATATGGTCCCTTGACTGGTTAGTAGATGCTTAGCCAGCTCCAGTAGACCGACCATCCCTGGCTGTTGCTGATCCATGTCGAGTTATAGAGGACAGAGGGATTACAGAAGACTTCACCTCATTGAAATGTCACATTCCTAGAGTGAGAAGGCAAAGTGAGGAAATATGGTATTTGAGATAGAGAACAATGGAAGTCTTCACCATGTGAGTGTTACAATAAGAAGGAAGACGTGGGCATGTCAGGAGAAGTGGGAGTAGGGCTTGTCACATTGGAGCCAGGCCCTTCACAAAGAAGCTTGTGAGGGGCAGTGAGCTCCTGCAACCCTGGACTCACAGGACCACAGAAAATAAGTGTGTACATATGGGTGACTGGAGAGGTGGCTCAGTGATGAGCACATAAAAGGACCTACATAAAAGCTGGATTGCTGGGACTGCTGGCTGCCAACCTAGCCCCAGGCCTGGTCGGATTACCCTGTCTTAAAGCAGTAAGGCTGACAGAGAGCAGGAGTCATGTGGTACACACCCTACATAAATCCATAAACTCATATCAAAAAATTTGAATAGGTATTGAACATGCATTTTTTTCTTGTCATTATTTCTTAAACATTACAGCTATTCACACAACGTTTGCATTGCTCTGGGTGTTACAAGTTAACTAGAGAGGCTTTGCAGTATACAGAAAGATGTGCTACCAGATATATGCAAATACTATACAAATTTATGTAAGGGACGGATGCATCCTCAGTTTTGTTATACAGGGGCCTTGTGGGCCCAGCAGCCCTGCAGAGCAGGAGATTGAAAAGTGGCCATGTAAGGAAAGAATCAAGCTTATTGTGAAGCAAAGAGGAACATTTTGTGCTCATCAAATAGAAAAGTATTTTGAATAATATAGTATTGTTTGCCAGGGCAAGGCAAAACTGTCGTTCTATATGCTGGTCCTTAAAGGATTACTTAGTTATAGAATTTGCAATACAAATATATTATAGAATTGTATACCATTAAACATGCTAGGAAATTTTGTGACAAAAATGCTGAGGTGTTAGGTGAAAAAGGAGTAAAATACGCAATATTCTAGTTTTTAAAGTAACATGTTTTTAAAAAGCTGTAAGGAAACACAGCAATTGCTAAAGTATTTTATCATTAAGTGCTGAGACTGTGATTATTCTTTAAATATTGTACATTTTCCTTAACTTTTTATAATGAGTACATGCTACTTGTGAAATATGAAATACTGTTAAAAGAAAATGACCGTAATCTTGTCTATGAGAGGTGCTGGCTCCTCCCTGGTCACACATTCTTTGCAGAGCTGCAGGTTTGTCTGACCTTCTAAAGGCTGTGTAGCACCTCTGTTTGTCTAGCAGTCCTCTCTGTCTGGTTGGCAGCCCTCTGTCTGTCCAGCACTCCTCTGTGTGCAGAGCATTCCCACACAGCACAGCACAGTAGACTTGGCCTGGGTGTCGGCAGACTTGACCCAAGGCACCTGCCTTTGCTTGGAGTGTTTGTTTATGTACAGAGAAAGGACCTGAGTCCACTGAGATCCTGTATGTGGCTCCTGATCCGGATAGTTTTGCCCCTTTTCCCAGCCTTCACCTCCTCTTCTAAAGTATGTTCCCTACTGTTATCTGACTTGTCCAGGGAGGCCTGATGGGCTTTGACATCTCATTCTGGGAAATACCTATGTTTCTTGTCTCTTCAGAGAGTTACTTTCCTAAACAGGGATTTTATTCACTATTATAAGTTTTTTTGTTTTTGTTTTTAACAAAACAAAGCAAGGTTCCTCTATGTAGGCCTGACTGTCCTGGAATTTACTCTGTAGCCCAGGCTAACTCAGATCCACCTGCTTCTGCATCCTGAGTGCTGGGATTAAAGTTGAATGCCGTCCCACCTCACTTGCATTTATATTTAAGATCTAAGCCAGGGCTCACCAAACTTGCTAAGGGACCAGGCCATAAGTATTTGTGACTTTGGGTCCTGGTCCTTCTTCTGTTCCTCGTACGGTCTCTTTACACAGAAGTGTAAGAAGCTGCTCTCAGCTTGCAGCGGGTCACAGCTTGCCGACCCAGGACAAGCATATTCTATCAGACCTGGGGAGACTTGCTGTTTCTGTACATGTCCATGATAGTCTTCAGACTGTAAAGAGGTCCGGAGGGAGGGCAGATGCAAACCGAGTCTTATATAGCCCAAGGTTCAAAGCTGGTGTGTCTTAGACAGTTTGAGTTAGTGTGTGTCACACACGATAGCCGTGGTTTGGGTGAGGACTCCGCATCCCCACTGACACTTCAGCAAGACAGGATCTAGGACTGGCCCTGACTCCTCAACACAGAGCAGGAGAGCATAGACTTTAGACTGACACTCCCTCCTAACCTGGTTACTTATCTGTGGTGTGGTCTTCATGTGTTAGCTGTGTGCAACCTCAGCCTCTCTTTCTCTGCAGTGAGAACAGAAACTCAGCCTTGTGGAGTTGCTGCTGCTGCAGGTGTCACAAGAGATGATGCTTGGCCCAGGGAGGCCCTCACTGCTTACAGGATACTTAGCATTCTTTTAAAAATCAAATCCTGTATTCTTCCTTAGGAAATAGTCATGATTATAAATACTAGTCAATACCAGAAAGTGTTTTCCTATTTAGTCCACATGTTATCAGCTCTAGAACAGTCACTGGTCTGCTGAAGCTGCAGCCCATTTATTTTATTTGATCTGCACCACGTCTAACCAGGTAGGAAATGGTGTTCTGAACTGAAAATGGAGCCCCTACTTCTGATGACCTAGGTGGATCTGCTCCCTGTGCACTGTTTATTTTAAGTTCTCCTTTGTCTTTTGTGTGGCCCAGTACAGTACAGAGCAGAGAAGTGAACCATCATTCCAGTGAAGTATCTGCAGAACACCCACAATGTTCTAACACTGCCTGGAGCCAGACAAACAACAGACCAGGGCCCCACTCTTGTATTTTAGTAGGTGAGAGAGATGAGAGGTGGAATGTTTCAAAGAGACTGGAGTAAGCTCAAGAATGAATCAGCAGGCTACTGAGCTTAGATGGACAGGTAGTAAGGGAAGGCCTCTCTGAAGGAGGTCAGTTAAGCCAAGATGTGAATTGTAATTCTAATATTGTCTCAGTAATGAGCTAGTAAAGAGCATTCCAGCCATGAACCGCAGAGGAAGGACTGGCCACTGAACAGCTTTGGAGAGGGCTCTGTGTGAAACCTGACAGTTAGACTGTAGACTGTGGGGAAATGCCTGGCTAGAAAAGAGGGTAGTAGATAGATAGGAACCCAGGTTTTCCAGACCCTGGCAATACACAGTTCCTTCTAAAGATGTGGCAAGTTATTGATAGGTACAAGCCGAGGCACTTAGGCCAGAGATCAGATAGCTTGGTTCTTATTTTAGAAAGATCAGCCACCGTTGATTGGTGTGTGTGACAACAGCCTAGAGAAAAGTCAGCCATGGAAGAAAGTGAGCAGAGCCTAGGTGGGAGCCACCAGCAGGTAGGAAAAAGAAGACAGAATTTCAAGGTAGACATCATGTGAAGATGAGTTTTTCCATGGAGCTGAGGAGAGACAGCAGCAGGCTGTGGATGCTATAGACCACAGATGAGAATGTGGTTGGCAATATGAGGCTTACTGGGGACCTTGTTCAAAGTCATTTTAGGGTGTTATGGGGAGGGGGAGTGAGGTCTGAGGAGACAGGACAGTAATGCAAAGAGACAGAGGAGTGACCATGAGGCAGAAGCCAGTTCCTGGTCAAGGAGGATGCCCAGGTAGTTTCCTGTGCAGGTTATAGTATGGCCTCAGGGCGCAGGTTGTAGTGAACCATGATCCCTTGATTTGAGGTAGGGACCTGAATTTTGAGCTCAGGAGTATTAGCTTTTGTAGCCATTAGGTCACAGACTTTTCATATACCAGGAGGCATGGGGGATGTGCATAGGTAGACTGAGGCAAAAATGGAAGCCTCACTCCCATGCTCACTGGCCTTATGCTTTTGGGTTGTGTGGCATGTGGTGGTCCTAGCCCCCTTATTTCTGACTGGCTCACTTACCTGTACACCGTACTTTGTTTTCTCTCTTCAGGCCTGTGTCTCAGATACTGATCCGTTTACACGTCTGTCTTTCCCAGTAAGCTGGTACTTCTTTGGCTAGAGCAGTTATTTTTGTATCTCAGATGCAGCTCAGTGCTGGCAAGAGCTGAGTTACAGGAGTGACAGCTACTTTGGTACAAAGGCCTGTGTAACAGCTCTACAAACATGCGCGTACAAGAGAAAGTGAGTTGGAAGCCTGAATAAATTCAAGTACTTGCATTACTTAGATACATTAATATGAGTTCTTGTACGCTGAATAAATTGTCGTTGATCTATGAAGTTGATGAGTAGCTAAAGGTAAAGACTGGGTCCTGTTGTGACCACCTGGGAAGAGGTGGGTTTTTTGCAGCCCTCTTCAGTAGAGAGGCATCGGTGCCGGGCATGCTGTTACCGTGGGAACACATCCTGTGTTCAGGAGCAAGTAAGCCAAGTGTGTATGGAAAAGGAGACCTCTGCTTGCTTTTGGGGACCTGAGAGTAGCAGGGGCGGTAGAGTTTTCATGCAAGGTAGACATCAGTGAGAGGTGACCGAAGCAGGCTATGTCCTAGTGTGTAAGAGCAGGTTTATGGAAAGTTCCAGCGGACCTTTCCCAGATAGTTTCCAGTGGTTTCCATGGGGAAACTACTACAAAGCAAGAGCGCTTTTCTCTTCAGTATAACACAGTCCATCCTAAATGAAACATGACTCTTGAGTTGTGAGCTGCCCCTGGCAAAGAAGCTGGGTGTAAGAGGGTAATCTCAGCCCATTTGGCAATTAATGTTCTGTGGGTGCTCCAGATTTGTGTGATATACTGTAAGTTGCATCCAGCCTGCATTAAGTCTCCCGAGATGAATAAAGCAGCTTTTCTGCCCTTCTAAAGCCTCTTGCATGACCTCAGGTCGTCACTGTCGCTCTGGGGAGCCTTCTCTCCCACTTTTCACCTTCTTGCCTTCAGTCCCTGTGTGGGGGTTCTCTATACTTTCTCTTGGCTGCTAAGTATTGGCAGATTGTGCCTCCATCCCCATCGGCAGCTGGAAGCAGACCTGGCCTCTCCATCACGTATCTTTCTTTCCCAGAGGGCTGTAGATTATCAGCTGAAGAAGGTTGGGAACAGAGTACTCACTCCAGAGTTCATTTTCTCCACTCTCACTACAGTGCTGCCTTCATTTCCCTGTGTTTTTACTTTTCAAAGCCTTTTATGATATGTGGCCTCGTGTTGTTTTACATTAAGCTGACAACCTACCATCTCACTAGGTACCCTGGGAATATATCTCCCCACTCACTGTGTTGTGCCATCTTGCCAAGTCCCGTCTCTCACACAGAACAGTCTAATTTGAATTACATCATGTTATGATTGTCTCCTGGAGAGCACTGGGTTCTTGTGTCCTGGGGATGGATGTCTGTGTGGATGCTCTTTAGTCTTCCCGATTGTGTGTCCTCCTCCTGTTCCCTGCTCCCCCTTCCCGTCATCCTGGGCCCTTGGCTTGGATTGGAGGCAAATCTTTCTGTCTTTTTCTTTATAGGATTTCCAGGGGCCTGTTGCTTCTGTCTTCACTTTTACCTGTGAGACATTGCTACAGATGGAAAGACATTTGTATCTAAGAACAGTGTTCTGTGTTTAGGCGATGTTTGCACGAGAGGATTCATTGTTAACATCCAGTTTTTAGCACACTTTCCCAGAACACACATTCACACCTTTACTTGGTACTGCCAAGCCCAGGTAAAGAGTGGCTGCTTTGTACCTGTCAACCTCATGACCTATTCAGGAAGTGTGGGCCTTGGCTGTAAGTTGTCAGTGCCCAAGTGATGGGACCTATCCACTTGCCCTGTGCATGCTAGGCAAGTGCTCTCCATCTGGTCTGTGTCCCTGGCTTTCAGTAGGACTTCATCAGCTTCTCCCACACTTTTGAGAATGCTTCTAAGCAGAGTGTTGTGGGGCTGTCTGAGGGTCTCATATGAAGCTGCAGGAATAGTGAGGTAACCCGCTGCTTGCTCAGCAGTGAGAGGGCATTGGCTGCCACCATCCTGCCCATACAAGCACCCTGTGAAGGGAAGTAGTTCTCCTTTATTTATAGACAGGAAGTGTATAATAAGAGATTTCTGGCCTGTCCGGCCCATGATTCAAACAGGCAGACCCGCAGTCCCACAGAAACACACAGAAACTTATAGTAATTATTTTCTGCTTGGCCTTTAGCTCAGACATATTGCTAGCCAGATCTTGCATCTTAACTCAACCCATTTCCATTAATCCGTCTTGCCATGTGGCCTGTGGCTCACCTACTAATTTAAATCTTGCTTTTTGGACAGCTGGATCATGTCTTTCTTGACTCCGCCTTTCTTGCCCTGTCTGTGCTCTCTGATTTCCCCACCTACTTCTAAGATGTCTGCCATAGGCCAAGACAGTTCCTTTATAACGATTGATATTCACAGCATACAGAAAGATGTCCCACATCACTGGTGGAGTGTCAGCAGGCTTGTCCAGAGCCAGATGGCTGGTGAGGGACACAGCAGCTGCTCCCGACAGCCCTTGTCTGGTTCCAAGGATGAGGATGTACTTTTAGCTTCAGATGGGGCCTTCAGGTAAGTCTGCAGTATCACCTTCTCTCGCTCTTTCCTCTTTGCAGTCTCTAAAGGAGAACATTTATTTAAGGTCTTCATGCCCCTTATCTGAGGCTTGGATTCTGAAGTAAAAAGGCTTGTTATATTGGACAGTAATGGCAACATCCATCAGTGTGGCTCAGTGTCTCTATCACACAGGTTTACTCCAGAAAGAGAGTTTAAAAGTCCTGGACCAGGGCCTTTAAAATGTGGGAAAACACTAGATTTCTCTTCAGGTAGGGGGTAAAAAAGAAGAAAAGAAAATCACTACCTCCTGACGTTTTTCTCAACATCAAGCCAGTACTCTTTGTAATCCCCCTCTATGCTGTATGGACTATCAGATAGACTTGGTAGGAAGGGCAGTGCTCTGCTAACCAGGGTCTTGTAACTGGGTATGAGTGGGAAGCCGACAGGACCGGAATGCCATATTTCAGAGCTCCTGTCATTGCTGTGCTGTGCATAGTCCACTCAGGGTCCACTCACCACTTACTATAGGCCTGGGAACCATCTCTTAGCCAGGTAACGGCCAGGGAAACCTCCAGTTTGTACTTTGGGTTGGGTTTGTATAGTTTGCATTTGAGAGCAGAGGGATTTACAGAGACATTCAGCAGCCTCTGAGAATTAATTCCAGGACTCTTGTCTTCATCTACACCAGATGATAGAAGGTTTGCCAGTGTTGCTTCAGATAGAGTGGGACGTTGGATATACAAGGTGCGCCTCCTGGAGCTAGGACTCCAGTTTGTTATGAGAACAGCGAGATAGAATTGTGGCTGATGGGCATACCCAGGCAACTTGGTACTTATGTGGTAGCAGTCTTTCCAAAGTCTTCCTTTGTTTTCAGTCCAGTGATTTTTTTTTTCCCACTCTTCTTCTGCCTTTCCTGTAGTTGCTGAAATAAATTCACAATAAGTTTAAAAGAAAGCAAAAGAGCCTGGGGTCTGCCCAGAAGCTAGGAGTCCACCTTGCTCCCTCCCTGGGGTGGCCTTCTTGGGACAGCTTTAGAAGAAATTACTCTGGCAGCACTCTGATGCACAAAGGAGAGGACAGTCATAGAAGAATGAGGAACACCCATGAAATTTTCTAAAAAGTGGGAGGCAGGATGGAAATGGTTAAATCATACTGAGAGACTGTTTCAAGCTCAGCAAGACCTACAGGCCAACGACAGATATGTCAAATGATGTAGATAGTAAGCTCGTATTAGTTACTTTCTTCCTTTTTGTGACCAAATACCATTTTGGCTCATGGTTTGAACGTTCTGGCAAAGAAAACCATGGCAGTGGCAATGTCTCTCAATTGCAGCAGCAGGAAAATGAAATCCGCATGCTCAACTCTGAGTAGATTAGAACAGAGATGGGAGGAAGCGGAGCTATCCTATAAACTTGAAGACCTGTCTTCCAGCAATCCATTTCTGCTAACTAGATACTGTAACTTTCTGAAAGTTCCATAGCCTTCTCAAACAGCTTCACCATCCAGGGACCAAGTGTTTGAGCACAGGAGTCTGTGGGAAATAGTGTCATCTAAATCATAATCTTCTGCCCATTAACTCCGATCACATAGCCATCTCATAATATAAAATGTAGTAATCATTTCACTTCTAAAGCTCCCCCGTCTTAATTTCTAACCCTGTTCAAAATCCAAAGTTCAAAATTTCTTCTAAAACTTAAGACATTCAGTTACCCGAGCACAGTCTATAAAATACAAAGTAAATTACATTCTCTCAACATAAAACGGGACAGAGGAATCATTCCTACTCCAAAGGGGGAAGAAACCAAGACTTCAGCTCAGGAGAGCCAACACTGAACCATGCAGGTTCATGTCTGATCGTGAGGCCTGGATTGCATCATCTGGGCTCCAGAAGGCTGGAGGGTGCCCTTCCAGGTCTGCTGCCGGCCTCAGTTGTGGCTTCATTTGATGTCTACATATTTTTTTTTTAGTGAATGTTCTATATTTCTGGCATCTCCAATATCCTGAGGGTCTCTAGCACAACTTAGGTCCCACCTTCATAGCTCCATGCACAGTTCACTCAGTAGCCCCATGAAGACAGTCCAACTCTGATAAATACTGCCTGACCTCAGTGTCTGTTTGAAATGCAGTATAAACTTCCATGACCTCAAACCCTTGATTTTTGCATGCTGGAAAAACCAGTGGATAATACCAACTTCTGATGCAATATACAGATTGGCCACATTTCTAACAGCCTTTGGGGCTAAACTTGAAACAACAAATCACTATTTTCTAATAGGATATCCCAACAGCTCTGTCTTTCCAAGTATTCTCCTTATAATGTAAGTGCAGAATAATTTTGCTCTGCCAAAACCAGAGCTTCCCCTGAATGACTTGTTTCCTGAAAGTCATATTTCATATTGTCCCAGTTGAATGCTTTAGGTTTCACCATTACTTTTACTTTCTACAGATTCACACTCACTTGTGTTCTCTTCCACACCAGACTGCACACTATTCTTCTCTTTTCTCCTTGTCCTCACTGTAAACAAAGAGTAATGAACAGTAACCATGCCTCAGTCTTGAGTTTTTCCACAAAACAAGTTAGTCCTTTACTTCTGCATTCAGCTTCATCTATGCCCCAGACACAGGCAGAGTGCAGCCAGATTCTTGGCCAGAATGGCATGGCTTCTAGCCAAGTTCCTGATAGAATCCTCATTTCTCTTCAGCACCTCATGGGCCACACCCTTTACTGTCTTCATTTTTTATTTTTTTTTTAATTTAAATTTATTTATGTGGTTGTCTTTCTGCATGTACACGGCACACCAGAAGAGGGCACCAGATTCCATTATGGATGTCTGTGAGCCACCATGTGGTTGCTGGGAATTGAACTCAGGACCTTTGGAAGAGCAGCCAGTGCTCTTAACCTCTGAGCCATCTTTCCAGCTCCACTGCCTTTATTTCTGACAGTATTCTGGCTTCTGTACTAAGCTTTGTTGACAGCATTCTATGGTTTTTCCAGTCTGTGGTTCCAGACTCCACATTTCTCCCACAAACTGGTCTGAAAGGCCCAAGAACCATATAGTCAGGTTAATGAAATGATAGTGTCATTCTGCAGTACCAATTTCCAGGGTTCTTTTTTTATGATTATGATCAAATACTCATTAAGAGAAAGTTAAAGAGAGGTTTATTTTGACTGAATGTCAGGAGGATACAGTCATCATGGTAAGAAAGGCATTGTCAATGGCTCCATGGCAGTGGAGCCCGCAGCAGCTGCTTGCTCACATCTCAGTGAACCAGAAAGCACAGTCCAGGCTTAGTACCTCAAGGTCTACCCCACCTCCTTCATCAGTGGTCCATCTCCCAAAAGTCCATAAGCTTATAAAGCAGCACATCACTAGCTGAGCACCAAGGGTTCAAACACAGGAGCTTATGACTAGCATGTCACATCTAGACCATGACAGTAGCACAGTATAAAAGTCAATAATGGTAAAAAACAAACAAAAAAACCAAAATTTTTTAAAAGTGGCAAAGCTCATGAGAACACTGTTCAAAATATATAATCACTTCACAACTCCCCTTTCCCAATACTTGTCCGACCAGGTATTGGTAGCAAAAGTTTTCAACCCTTCCCCAGAGTAGGTGGCTTCCAAAGTAGGAATATCCCAAACCGATCATGTACTAATGTCCTCTTTGAAGCATGGCAGTTTCTCTCTACAACCTTTGTACAGATAGAGAAACCAGAAATCAGAGGGGTGCAATGGTCTAAAAAAATAGTGATGGGACTAGATTTTAAAACAGGTTCGGTTGGGTGCAGTGATGTCCACCTGTAGTCACAGCTACTAGGAAGACTGAGGCAAGAGAAGTTCAAGACCAAACTGGGTTAGACCTTTTCTCCGTGGAAAATAAGTCATTTTGCCCTGGTGTCTTGATTCTGTTGTATGAAGTTTCTGGCCCGGCCTAGCCCTGCCGCCCACATGAATCTCTCCTTGCCTGCAGCCTGGCCTATCCCAAGGTTTGGACCTGCAGCCCTGCTTGATCCCAAATAATCACACAAAGGCTTATATTAATTACATGCTGTTTGGCCTATGGCTCAGGCTTATAGCTAGCTAGCTCTCGCATCTCAACTCAACCCATTTTTATTAATCTGTCTTGTTACATGGCTCGTGGCTTCCCTGTACTCCATTACATATTGCTTCTTGGGCAGCTGGATTGAGTCTCCCATGTCTCAGCCCTCCTTCCCCTATATCTATGCTTGAATTTCCCACCTTCTTTTAAGCTGCTCTGCCATAGGCCAGAACAATTCCTTTATTATCCACTGGTATTCACAGCGTACACCCTCAGCTGCTTCACCCAGGAACCACTGTGGCTGTCACTTGACGGTCCTACCTTTTTGCTCAGTTGGAGTCAGGTCAGCAGCCTTCGAGTCGCCCAGCCAAGAAGACCTTGAAGAGGCTTTGGGAGGAAGGCAGTCCCCAGTTAGGATTGCTTTCACCCTCACTCTTAACTGCAGTCAGCATTGATTCCCCTTGTTCCCAATAGCATTAAGTCATGATAACATTAGGGTAACAGGAAGTAAAATCAGCAGACGGAGATACAGTTCACAGTTTGGTGAGGTGTGGGCATTGGCAGCAGTTTCTATGGGTCTTATCTAAAAAGTACAGGCATAAAACATAAAGCACAGACATTAGAGCATTGCAGATAAAGATAGTTTTGTTTTGCTAAAAAAGCTTTTTTCAATATGAAGTAAAGCACAGTATTGCCTCTGAGCATCTTACTGCAAACACAATCTCACAGACCAGAATTTGTTCTTATAAAATGAGCAGGTGTATTTGTTGACTTAAAAATTACATTCAGCCCAAAGTAGGTGCTAGGCAAAGGTTAGTTGAAGTGACCACTCCAGGCATCTGATACCCATACACATACATTTGAGAGCCCAGCCAGGCCTTGAATTCACTGTGTACCAGAACATCACTCAGCTTGTGAGTTCCTGGTCTTCCTGCCTCCACCTAGGATTTCAGGTATGTGTCACTATACTCTATGACCCTGGAGATGAAACCCAAGGCTGTATGTGTGTTAGACAGGTACTAACTACATCAGCCAACCTTCTTCTAAGCCCATGTTATCTAAATAGGGTAGTTCGTGTTCTGCTTTTTCATATATAATCTAAACATAATAAATGGAAATATTTAGAAGTGAGTAATTCCCAAATTTAAGTAACTTTCATTATTGTTATGTTGTTACAAACATTTTATTTTAATGTATTGAGTTTTAATTTAATTTTTTTTGTAATTTTATTTTATTCTTAAGTAAGCTCTATGGAGCCATGGCTGTGTGACTGTTCAGGAGTGTGCTATATATCAGCCTGAACTAGAATTTGTGGGAAACTTCCAGCCTTTGCCTTCTGAATGCTAGAATTACAGTCATGATACCCAGCTTTCTACTCCATTATTTCTTTAGTATGCCTAATTTATATACTAAGTTTGCCATATTAAATTTTACATGAGGGAAATTCTGTACTCTGTCAAGTCCCAGGTCCATTGTACTCAACACTACTTCTGGTCTTCTGTTAGTTTTTGTCTGCTCTTGCTTTGACTCATTACAGAAAGCATGCACAAATTAGGGTAGCCTTCTCCCACCCCATAACCTCTGTCTCGGTGGAATTGATGCCATTTAAGAAGTTCTTCCCTTTTAGGAAAGACATCTGTTGTCTGCAGCTCCAGTCCTTAGCTCTTGTTAATCCTCTTGAAGACCTCACTCATCTTGGTTGTCAACTTCACTTACGCTTGGGCATCCTCATCAGGGCCTTCCTGGGGTCCTTGCTGTCCTCACTTCTGAGCATATCAATCAGTAAACAACACTGTCTATCTAGAAGCTCCATGGGAACATTAGGTGGAGTAATAACATTTTCATGTGATTATTTGCCATATTGGCATCGAGGCAGAGAAATCTGTTAGAAAAACTGTTTGCTCTTTTCCCATGTGTCCATAGTGAGAGTGTGAGCTGGGTCTGTTGTCTATATTCCAAAGCTGTCATGTTTTATAATAACTGCTTTGACACTTATTATCTTTTTAATGCAAAGAGGAAATTGCCAGAGTTCACAACAGTAAAATAGATCCTTTGTTATTTGTATTATTTTCATTTGAAAGACTTTCTTGCCCTTCTTGTCTTGATAAGACTGAAGTTTATGTGGTGAAAGACTGTGGTGTGACAGAAACTACTGGGATTTGGATGGGACCAGAGCAGAGCAGCATTCAAATGAATCACTAATTGTTGCTTTTTAGAACCAGTGTTTCTAAGCAAAGCTGTCAGCTCAGTCACAGCCTACTCTCATAGGAACCCAGTGCTTTATCAGAATAATTATTTGTCAGTGACTTTAATATGTCTTCCTGGAGTTGGTAAAGCATCCTCTCCACCAGTTTGTAAGCAGGTGTCACAGACCCTGCCTTCATCCAGGCCTGCCTCCATTCTTCCAGAGATGCTGGGAGGGAGTAGGTGGCCTCCCAAGTGCCCTGAATTATGCTTTTAGTTTTATATCCCTCAGAGGGGTTTGAATGAGGTTATTCTGCCTTCCTGCTGTGCTGGTTTGGGAACAGTTTAAAAGTGTCTAAATGGTTAGACTTAAAGACTGGTGCTGACACTCTGTCCATCAGGCCTCTGACTTTGATATTCAACAGTTAGATTATTCAGAATGAAACAGTGGAAACCCCAATTAAATTTCCTTTAGCCTTCCCAGTGGACATTCAGGAAATCAAATGGACCTTTTCAAAACAGCTTACCAGCTCTTGCTCTCTGAAGAGTTGGGGAGCAGTCTCAGGGGAGTCAGCTCTTGCAGAACCAGCTGGGAAAGAAGACTGTGGAATTGGGCGTGTCTAGGCTTGGCTCTACCAAAGACCCCAGACAGGAGCCTGGCTTGAATCACATTCAGGCCTCTTCTCTTCCATGACCATCCATGACCTGAAACAGGGTGTAATGGTAGCTTTGGGCCACCCAGCAGCCTCAGCACAGGAAATTACAGTAGCGCTGTTCTGAGGACTACACATTGGGATGGCTTCCTCATTCTGAAACATTAACAAATGCCACTGACCACAGAGAAGGTGTTACATTTAGTTATGTAGGGCAGGACAGATGGACAAAACAGAACAAATAATGAATTTATTTGACAGAAGAGGGATGAATAGGGGACAATATGTTCTCTGGAGGTGCTCTTCTAAAGCTGAGGAGATCCTTTGGGAATGACGGCTCAAGCCTGCTGGGTGGGCTTTACACAGCCAAATCACTCACAGGTCTGTGCAAAACAGTCACAGCTCTGCACAAAAGATGGGTGAGTCATGGAGAAAAGCTGAAGGTTTTGTTTTTGTTTTTAAATGTAATGATTACTGGGAAACAGTGAAAGCATTAATATGAGGGCTGGAGAAATGGATCAGCAGTGAAGAGCACTGTGCTGTGGGATAATGCTCTTGTATACTGTAAATATTTGTCCTCCTACTAGTTTAATGAAACAATTGGCCGGAAGGCAGACAGGAGGTATGGGTGGGGCTACCAGACTAAGAAAAACTCTGGGAGGAGGAAGAACAGAACAGAGATGCCAGGCAGATGCAGAGGGACAAAAATGCTGCTCTGAGAAAAGGTACTAAGCCACTTGGCTAATCATGGGTCAGTTTAAGAGTAAGAGTTAGCAAGTAATATGCCTGAGCCATAGGCCAAAAAGCCTGTAATTACTATAAGACTTTGTGTGATTATTTGGGACTCTGGTCTGAATCTTGGGGCTAGGCCAGGTTTGATCCCAGCACCCACATGGTAGCATATAGCCACCTGTAACTCTTCTAGGGGATCCAATGCCCTTTTTGTCCTTTATGGGCAATGGATGCATGTGATACACAGCATACGTCCAGGCAAAAGGACTCATACACATGAAATAAAAATAAAGGTGAAAAGGGTT
Organism: Sigmodon hispidus; assembly: GCA_004025045.1. Taxonomy (NCBI): domain Eukaryota; kingdom Metazoa; phylum Chordata; class Mammalia; order Rodentia; family Cricetidae; genus Sigmodon; species Sigmodon hispidus. Next base: position 151,145 of record PVIH01000842.1, on the reverse strand, counting down.
TTTTTTTTTTTTTAAAGTATTAGTAAAGAAATTTAGAAAATAGGAAAACATTGAAAGAATAAAACTACCCGTAACCTCATGGTCTGTAGATCACTAATCTGCTGTTTCTGTTTTGGTCATGTATGTGTTTGTCTATATTGTTTGTTAATTGAACTTCAAATTGTATTATATTTAATATATAGTACTTACCTTCATATTACTAAGTATTTCCTGAAAACATTTTTTGAACTGTATTGTATTTCATTATATAGAACACAGTTATAATTTGACTTTTATACTGAAGCATGTATAGATTATTTTTCTTTTGTAAATACTGTTGTGATGAATATTTTTACAGGTTCTATCTTTTTATAATTTTTATACTTCCATTTTTATATGGCACTTAAAGACTTCAAAAATTTGAACTTGGAGATATAAGCCTTAGATGTAATATAATTTTCTTTTGTCATAATACTGGCTAAGACTTGAGTCTAGAAGATCTGTGTCATTGTTTTTAATGAAGAGAATGTACCATCCCTTTTTTTCTCGGGACTGGGCGAGGTGGGGTGTGGGGGGGCATCATAAAGAAAGGACTGTTGAAAGGATTGTGGAATTTACTCATTCATGGAACGTGGGAATGAAGATGTCTTCTGTTACCTAGGTCACTTCCAGGTCAATTTAGAACCATTACAGCAACATTGGAAATAGTTTATAGTCCATCTGTTTTCCCTTACTATCCTTTACTCATTTATACATTGTGTGTGTGTGTGTGTGTGTGTGTGTGTGTGTGTGTGTGTGTGTGTGTATTTGTACAACCCACATGGTTAATGTGGAGATCAGAACATAACTTGTAAGAATCTGTTCTATCTTGTGGTTTCCAGAAATTAAACTCTGGTTTTATATGATTGGTGGCAAATGATTTTACCTGCTGAGCCATTTTACTGGCCTGGTTGATGGATAGACTGGTTGATTGATTGAGACAAAGTCTCACTATGTCTCCCTAATGGCTTCACTCACATCCTCCAACTACTGATGTTACAGGAGTGTGTCACCACACCCAGGTTGTTTACTCCATTTTCTGCCTATGATTAGAGTATTTGTTATATGATATAAATCAAATCATGTGTCAAACTCTGAGTTTTCCTGGAATTAGGAGTATGAGAGAAAACCCTAGCCCTGAGGAGGACCATTATCTTTCGCCTGCTACTTGACTTGTATGTGCTGAACTGTACAGAGCCCTTTCCTATCCTTGATTTTCTTACTTGTTACCATCTCAACTGCAACTTCCTGCTTACCCTTTAGCCTCAGCTCAGCTTCCTTACCTGAAAGAAGCCTCCTGACTACCAGCTCCTGCTGTCTTCATTAAGTCGAGTTCTCCTTCCTCCCTTGGAAGAAAGCATGCTCCCCCGGCTTTCCCGGTGCTTTGCTTGTGGAGGACTTACAAATACTTTCAACTCAAGCACTATTATTGCTTTAATAACCATTGCTTCACTTACCATGGTTTGCCATTATGATTTACTGTGAATTTTCCTGAACTCAACTGTGAGGACTCCTGTGACAACAGGATCAGAGCTGGTTGCAGCAGTCGTGAAAAATGAGCAGGAAAGACATGAGTCCTGCCTCTGGTTAGAGCTCCTGCTTTTCTTAGGGCAGACGAGATCAGAAATGATGATGAATGAGAGCATTAGACAGTTGTCGGATAAAGACATTATTGACAGATTCAGCCTAAGAGATGTTGGGTAAAAAGAGAAATGAATGCAATCTCAAGACATGTGACATTTAAGATTGATTGAAAGTTGAATAACCCACTAGGAAAAAAAAAATCCAGAATGTAGTACTGTTCTTGTCTTAATAAAACAAAGATCTGTTGTTCATCTTATTTGGGGACATTATTAATGAATTTGAGAATTTTTAAATTTTAAGTTCCAACAACCCATTAAAAAAGAATATTATATTTATCCTTCTGAATTTCAAATAAGTAAATAGAAAAGATAAAGCCTTTGTTTTTCTTGAAGACACGACGTTTGGGCATCTTCGTCCTGGTGCCGTCTTGTTCTGTTTGGAGGAGGAACACAGGTGGACTATTTCTCCCTCACCCTCCCTGCTAGCCCTCATTTCCCGTGTTCTCACACCTGGACTTAGGCCATTCTAGCATTGAGCTTCCCACAGTTAGGTTTGGGTACAGGGCTTGAAGTCTACTTTACAAACTGGAGAAATCAATGAATTGGAAGCTGCTTTTCTCCAAGAAATAATAGGAACAATCCTCTTCTCTTTGACTGTAAATAGTGCAAGAATGGGCTTTATTTTTGCTTGTGCTGGACTATGATCTCAGCAAGCCAGGATGGTACTGGCCCAGCTTTTCAGCCTGTTGCCCAGCAGAGCTTGGAAAAATGAGGGAAGGCCTCATCTCATGTGGGTGGCCCCGGGCCTCATGCTAGCAGTAGTGAGACACTTACATTTCACAAATTCTAGTCAGCATATGATGAAAACCTGGAGCCAGATATTAGGGAAAAGCTGGGCTATCAGAGAAAGGAAACAGACCACAGTCAATTCTTACCCAGCCAACTTCTCAGGGTGAACTGATTAAATACTATTTTTAAGGGTCCTTAGCCTAACCTTTTTTTTTTTTCTACAGAATGGCTGAATTTCTGCTTCTCCTGCCTTATATTTCTTTCCTTGTCCAGCTATTTTACTTTCTGGTTCATCTCTGTATCATAATCCTAGAGTTAGGATTAAAGGTTGAACAACCACTGCCTACCTAACAGGATCTCTGTCTCCAAGTAATGGGATTAAAGGCCTGAGTCACCTCTCCCTGATCTTCCTGGCTTGGCTATGGGTGATTCTGTCCTCTGATATTCCAGACTGATTTTATTAAATCATATCACCACACACTTATCTGTGACTGATCTATATCTCATGTGTTTTCTCATGTAGGCTACCTTTGACACACTAGGTATGATCTGTAGTTTTCCAGGTAGTCTATAAAAGCCACAGGCTTACCTCCTGCTGCTTGGGTGTCTTTCTCTGACAGTGTCCACATCTTCTTTTCAGTGACCAACCAACTAACCAACCAACCAGCCCAACACAATTATACTTGCTGCTAACACTCTGTAAAATGTTATTTAAATATATCTAACTTATTGTTTCATGCTGGGTTTTATGGAACATAAATTTCTATTTAGGCCACTAATTTACAGTAGAAGTTTGTTACTAATATCACTGCAGGCTCCATCCATCTAAAAATATTGCTCATAACCTATGCTAAAAATATGTTCTATATTTGCACTATATGTAAACAGCGTTGTGTTTTATTGGTGTGCAGTACTTCGTCTATGGAATTGATGGCATTGCAGCATATATTTAGGAGGGTAAGAAACACAAGTATGGGAGAAAGACTGTAGAGAAACAAAATCCCTGCAGGATGGGATTTATGGAATTTTCAGGGCACTTTGCAGAAAATCTACATAGAATACATTTTCCACAAAGACAAAGTGGAGTCTTACAGAATATTCAGGGATGTACTATTGTTTGCCATATTTTCCTGACTTCTAACTGCTTTGTAGAGGTTTGGAACTGCAAATACATTCAGCTCAATAGAAGTATCATTGATTTAATAGCCATTGCTTTAAACTATTTATTTAAATAGGCCAGAAATAACAAAAGTTGAATCTTTTTTTTATTTTTGAATTTACAAAAATCATTTCAGAGCATGACATTTTGATTTTTCCCCTCGGTGTCCGTTGCTGGGGGATGGTTAGAGGATGGGAGGTCTGGGGCAGGGGAACTTCCGTGCCTTGTTCTCATCAGCTTGCAGGTGTGAATTTACTAGTTCCCTGTGTGTGCTCAGGTCCAGCTTCACTGTCTTTCACTGCAAGAGATGGAGAGCGGACTGACCCAACTCCTTTGTGTTTGCACAGGACAGGTTGTTCTCACCACCCACAGGCTAGATTTCCTCAGTGAAACTGACTCTGCAGACTTTGTCTCTGGGACAGAAGCCTCACTGGCTGTGTGCTGACAATTTGAAAAGATGATGGTACATCAGGAACAGATTGAAGTGGCTGGTTCAGCTGCCCAAGCTGGGCATGTAACCCTTACAAGAGTATTTGAGGTGTGTGATCCTGTTCATAGATCTTACAGCTTGTTTAAGCCACTGAGCTGCTGCTGGGTATGATATACCATTATGAAATTCCAGCACCAGGAAGAGTGAAGTAGGAGTATCCATGGTGAGTTAGACATTGTCTGAATAAAAAATGAACTATTATTTACAGAAAGCTGAGGCTATCAGTTTTACCTCTTACAGTACAGTGGTGGTAGGTATGCTGTACTTACCTGGTTCTCCAGTGCTAGAAAAGCCGTCATCAAGCCAAAAACAAATAAGGAACAAGAAAAATTCCCAAAGAATGTTAGTGTAGTAACCAGTCTTGGGAAACTGCTCTTTCTAATTTCCCACTTCATTCAGAGCATGCTGGAGAGGAAGCAGCGAGTCATTAATTGATGGCGACAGGTCAGGGTTCCACAGAGGCTCTCTCCACTTGATAACTCACTGACATTTTACCTGGCTTGTTGGACAGAGGTAGGGGAGGGCTCCTGGTGCTCCGGGGTCACAGGAGCGTCCTGCAGCACAGCTTGTCCTGCTTGTATTGACCTCCCCACACTCTGCCAGAACTGTAACTCACCCATCTTCAGCCCGGCCTTTCATTTTCTCAGACTTCCTTCTGGCTTACATCATGGTTGTCATCCATTAACCTGGTCTGGTGATGAACCACTGTGCTGGTCCATGATGTGTTTGAAAATGGAGCTGCATCTGCTATCTGCTTTATTTCCTGTTCTCTTCTGGTTATTTTTCCTTGTTCTTACAGAAAAGAGAACAAAGCCTATTTAATAACTGCAAAGCTTACTGCTTGCAGATGCCCTAAAGATTACTAGCAACAAACTGTATTTATGTCTTTAATAAGGATTGAAATTTACTGTTCACTAAATATGTTTCCCTCTTTTCTTTCTGTGTTCATTCTCTTGGACATTTTGGTGTTGGGTAAAACCATTTGGGCTACAGGATATTATTTGCTATTCATAAACTTTTGAGGTGATTATTAATTTTTTTACACACAGGGACAGTTTTCTGTTATATGTTAGAGTATTTTGTGTGGTTTCTAAGTATCAAGATGGAAGGAATAGATTGTAGCAAATGCTGCTAACTGTGGGCCTTGATTATATAGACCACATGGGCTACGGAACAGAGGTGTATATGTGGAAGTGAAGCCGACCACCATTGGTCTAGTCCCAGGTAAAATGGTTCCTATCAAAGGATCATATTGCCTCTAAGTTGTCTCCTCAAGGTCTCTTAGAAGATGATGAGGCCACAGGCTACAGAAAGTTTTTCTAAGTGGACTCCTTGAACACCTGACCTCCTTTTTGCACATTCCTTAGGATGCATGGCTAAGAGGTGCCAGAGAGTCTCCCTCTGAAGACATGAAACACTTTTGAGAGTCTCTTGATAAATGGTAGGCTATCTGCAGCTTTGGCCACAGAATTTCTGGCTAGTTGTAAATTTCTGAATAACCCCCACCCTTGTTTCTTTTTTTTTTTTTTAACTTTATTTATTTATTTGCCTTGGTGTTTGCCTGGAACTGGAACTACAGACAGTTGTGAGCTGCCATGTGGGTGCTGGGAATCGAACCCTGGTCCTCTGGAAGAGCAGTCAGTGCTCTTAACTGCTGAGCCATCTCTCCAGCCCCTCCACCCTTGTTTCTAACCTCTGCAGGAGCCCCAAATCCATCCTCTTGGGATTACCTATGCACAGTTAGAAAAGGGTACATGTTTTGATTGAGAGCGAAGGCTGAAGGAAGCTTACCTCAGAGTCACAGACCTCTGCCTAGTAGAGAAACTATTTTTACTTGTAAATATTCTTTAAGTTCTACATGTGTGGGTTGTGGTTATTTCATTGACTAAATGTTCTAGTGTTTGAGCCTTCAATAGCACAGCATACAACAGAGGCTCCAGTCTCTTTTGAATGAGATATTAAAGTACTATCCTAAGAAACTCTGAGTTACACAGAAGAGTAGGATATGATTCTTGCCTTCAGGTAGCTTCCAATATTAATAGATGCAAAAACATCCAAGCAAAATCTGTGTTTTTGAGGGCACAGAAGTACTGGATAGTCTAGGATTCTAGAGGTGGGAGGCTCGTATTGCAGTGATGTGTAAGAAGAGGCTTCCAAAAATACCTTTACACTCAGCCTTGGAAGATGCTCTGCATACATTAGGCAGAAGAGGCAAGTAAAGATGTCTTTGGCAAAGGATGGAAGGAACATATTCAGGAAATGGGTGCTTCTGACAATAATATGAACTATGGATGTGGGTAGTAGGAAGTAAGGTTGGTATCCAGTGAATATTAGACTCTAGAGCTTTTGGATGTGCCATGCAAATAGGTGGTAGAGTTTACCTGACAGCTGATCATGGGCTCGAAAACTAGGAATGACCCAGTTAAAACTATGCTTTACAAAGATGCTCTGAAAGGCCCTGAGTAATGTCACTTGGAGTGAAGGGTAGAAGATATAGAGAGAATAGAATTTATAAAGTCTACTTTGAATATGGACAGCAAACTAAGGACTGTTTTAAGTATGTGTGTGTTAGTAAATGCCATGTGAAGGTGTAAAATAATAATAAAAAGAAAAAACCCTAAGGGGAAGCTGAGTGTTCAAGCTTGGGAAATGTAAAGGAAAGATCAGATTCAAAAGACATTCTAAAAAAGGATTCTACAGACTGGGCAGTTGTGAAAATTAGATGAGGAGAGGAAGAAAATGAGGGAGGAAGGTCTCCACGTGTAATTTAGGAAAATTCCAGAGCCAGAATAAAAGTCAAGATGAGAAAACACTTTTTCTTTTTGATGAATTGAAATTTTTGGACTGAAATGCAAGAGTCTCTGGGTTGCTTTTCAGTGGCGGAGGTGGCTGTGTGGCTGGTCTTATCTGCAGTAGGGTGGGCTTTTGGCTGACCCCACACAAGGTGGCCCTGTGGATGTGTATGGAAACTGCAAAGAAATTTTTTGTATTGTGCTCTGTGGGTTGAGTTAAACTGTTCATAGTATTTCTCATTAATATCTAAATTAGTATTGTGGCCTGATGCGGGTAAAGGTTGTTTCTGTAATTTTACACTGGATTTATTAATGAGATTTGTATGCAGAGTTGCCAACCCAACATATGTTCAGAAACAGACAAATAATTTTATGTTTGTTGATATGGAAATATTAGGTATTTTTTTTTTCCAGAATGTCTGGGGAAACCAAGGGAAAGAAGAGTCTGACAATTTCAAGAAACCAAAGCTAAAGGAATAAAATCCTTTCCTGTAGCTGCCATTGTCATTTTCATAATCAAAGTCAAGACCCTCCTCCCCACCCCCTGCTCCCCTTCTCTCTGAAAATTCTCCAATGACTTCTCCTCCCATGATTTTAGGCTTTGATTCAGGGTCAAGGCTGGGAAAAGCTGTCCCTGGCATTTGGTTGAAGCAGCATTAGCATGTTCTGTGGTGCCATAGTTTAGTAGCTTCTGAATGATGTTTTAGATTTATCTCTGAGCTTGACATTATCTTGAAATTTGATGTTTTTAATTTCCTAGCAGTATATTCTAGGTATGAGGACTATGCCAGCCTTTAAATTGAGTGGCAGATGTTTGCTCCAGATCGAAGGATCAGAGTGCTCTTGCTTTCCAAAGCACTGTCCTAGCCTTCCTCTACTTCTGCACTTTGAATTTTGGGAAATAATCAGCTGTTAGCCGAGCTTAGTGGCACCTTTGATCCTACACTAGGGAGGCAGAGGCAAGTAGTCTCTGAGTTCAAGGCCAGCCTAGCCTATACATAGCAAGTTCCAGGACAGTAGAGAAACCTTGTTGCCACTCCCCACCCCCACCAAAAAAAGTTAAGCCATTAACAAAGTATGTTCCCAAGATATTTGTCCATTTTTCTGTAAATGTTTGTACCTATAGCAGTATATTCTGAAGTTCTAGTTCAAGGCTACAAGTAAGTAGTACAAACTTTTTTCTAACCCTTCCTTAAGGAAAAGAAATGGAGAACTACAGTCATCTTTAGAGACATGGATATAAAGAAGTATATGTATATTGAAACAAGAATAAGGAGTATTATAGACACCTTATGCTGGCCAATAAGAATAGATGACTTGAATGTAATTTATTTCAAATTGATTGAAAGATTAAAAAGTATATAAGTCATTCATAAAAAGAGAGGTAAAATGGAGTAGCCATATTGGTTAATGAAATTGATTATAAAACTAAAAGTATTCCCATACAGAAACACCAGGCCCTGATGACTTCCTGTGTCCATACTCTTCTGGAAAAAAAAATCAACCGGGAGTATTTCCCTATTCAGTTTCTTTTTTTTTTTTTTTTTTTTTAACTTTATTTATTTATTTATTTGCCTTGGTGTTTGCCTGGAACTGGAACTACAGACAGTTGTTAGCTGCCATGTGGGTGCTGGGAATCGAACCCGGGTCCTCTGGAAGAGCAGACGGTGCTCTTAACCACTGAGCCATCTCTCCAATCCCCCCTATTCAGTTTCTAATATTACCCCAATATTAAAAGCAGAAAAAGTTACTGTGTAAAAAGAAAATGACAGTCTAGTATTCTTCATGGGTTAAAAAAAGTTTTAAAAATTGCAAATTAAATCTGATAAGTCATAAGAATTTATTGAAGTCAAATAGATTTTTCTCTGTAAAATTCAAGGGTTACTTCATGTCCAAAATCTAACACCCATTCCAGTAGGCAATACCAGTTACCAAGAACTAGAAACAGATCAAAAATATTCTCACAAACTTACTAAAGTAATAAAAGGGCATTTAAAAATAAACAACAAAAAAAAAAAACCCAAAGGCAAACAGTATTTAATATGAAAGATTGAATGCCTTTCTCTGTATATCAGAAGTAGTTTAGAATAGCCATTTTGTGGTCTCCATATAGCAGCTTTATACTGGAAATTCTAGCTGATACAAGAAAGGTAAAAAAGCCCCCAAATTGGAAAGGTAGAAAAACCTCATTCTTATTGTCCTACACATTACCTTTGTGATGCTTTAAATGAGAATATGAGATATTTGACTGCTAGGATCCCAGTTGGTGCAATTGTTTGGGTAAGTGTAGAAGGTGTGGTCTAGCTAGAGGAAATATATCACTTGAGTTGAGCTTTGAATTTTCAAAACCACAGGCTGTTCTAGTTCCTTCTATGTTTCCTGCTTGTGGTTTAATGAAGGTGCTGTTGTGTTCCCAGTCATGGCAGACATTTACCCGTCTGGAGCTGTAAACCTGTAAGTTACTTTTGGTCATGGCATTTTATTACTGCAATAAAAAAAGAATAAGACTCAAGGAGGTGCTGGTAGCGCACACCTTTTATCCCAGCACTCTGTAGGCAGAGGCAGGCAAACCTCTGAGTTCGAGGCCAGTCTGGTCTACAGAGTGAGTTCCAGGACAGATTCCAAAGCTACACAGAGAAACCCTGTCTCAAAAACCCAAAATAAATAAGTAAATAAGAACTAAGACAACCTTGTGTGTGGAACAGCAAAACAGCTACTCAAACTAGTAAGGGGATTTCACAAGACAGCAGAGTATAAATCAGTAAGCTAACTTTAAAAATACCATTTACGTACCACACCAATCAAAGCTAAAATTCTGAGCAAATAAAAAGTGACAAAAGATGTGTTAGAAACTGAAAATTACAAAATAAATAAAAACAATCATAAAATCAAATGAGCTATATACTACTTATGAATAAGATTCAGTGGTCAGAATGTCATCTCTCTCTGTAGATTTATCTGTAGACTCAACAAAATCCTAAGTAAAATCCTCAAAGATATCCTGAAGAAAAAGACAAGCTGGTTTTAAAACATATGTAAGCACTAACATCTAAATTAGTGAAAACAACTTTGAAAAAATTAACCGAATTGGTTCCTTAACATTGCCTGACTTCGATTTATTATAATGTAGTAGTGCTAATATAACAGCTAACAGACCAGACACGGCTGGTCTAGAAGTAGACCCACATTATGTGGGCAGCTGCTTCAACAGAGGTGAGAGGCATTTCAATGGAAAAAGAGAAGAATTTTCATCATACCCAGATCTTTTTTCACAGACAGAAATTATCTCAAAATGGATCTTTCTCTAAATATAGACTCTAAAATTATAAAGCTTCTATGAGAAAGAATAAAACCTCAATGAAAGGCTTATGACTTTGGCTTGAGCCAAGTTTATAGACGCAACACTCAAGACATAGTTCATACAACAGAAAAATTGCTAAGTTGGACTGCATCAGATGTAAAATTTTTAGTTCCTATAAAAATATTTTTAAAGACTTTAAGGGCAAGTCACAGGCTGAGAAGATATTTACAAGTCATGTGTCTGATTTTAAAACCTCATACTTAGAAAACATGAAGAGTTCAGTAAAGAATTTCTATCAGGAAAAGCTTGGAACAGAAATTTTACCTCAGAAGTATGGAAGCTGTTCAGTGTCATTAGTCAGTAGGGAAACAAATCAGAAACTAAGTCTGATTACTCTACTGGGCTCATTCCATGAGAAAACCAAACCTCATGCTGTCAGGTATGTGAAGGTCCCTGGCACTCAGCGCTGTGCTGGTGAGAGGTGCAAGTGCCTCCCACACTGGCAAAGAGTTAGTATTTTCCTTAAAGATGTAGCTGAACTACTCTCAGGGTTTACCCAGGAAAACACGTGTGTCTTGTTATAAAGATTTGCTCCCACATTCATGGCACCCCAGTGTTACTGTCCCAACTGGAAATGGCACAGATGCCCATCACAGATGAATGGAGAGACAAACCATGATTCGAATGAGATATCAGGCAGAGCACCTCTCACTTGAAAATCCAAACCCCAAATCCCCAGTGTTTCCATTAACATAACATCTGAGAAGCTTGTGTTTTGTATTTTTTAAATTGTGGATGTTTAACCAATATGTTCTGTGCAGACACTTGAGAAGTCAAGAACCTTTAACAACTAAAATGTTTCAGGCGATAGAGACTTAGCCTATCCTATTTGCCAATAGGGAGAATGCATGTAGACACATAAAACAACATGGTGAAGCCTCGAATGAATTCTGTTGGTTAAAATGGCCCAGCCACAGTGGACATGCTTTGTGCGTTCTGTATCTGAAATTTCAGGGACCTTAAGAAGGCAATATTTAGAAAAGCACTGTAGACTGGGAGCAAAAATGGGGGATAGTCAGGAAGTGTCACAAAGGTGATCAAGGAGACATGTAGGGTCAATAAATAGACCATTGTCTGGAGTTAGTGATGGCTCATCATTTCTGAACATCTGCAGTATGTGACTGAAAAGCCAACAAAGCCATTCAAACCTCCAGGGACTTGGCTTTCCCTAAGGGAATGGGATTATGTTGCTCAGAGTTTAATCAACCTAGAGGAGATTTGAGGGGGGAAGGTTGAGACTCATCCTGGAACCATAGAGGCCTCTGCCCATCCAACTTCCCATTATTTCCTCACCTGTAGAGAGTATGGAGCATGAGACTGAGGGCCATGGTCAGCACAAGGAAGATGACTTAAGGAAGCAAAGAATTTTAATTACCTCATAGTTAGGTAACAGAAATTAAAGACTTTATCAATTACTAAGTCAGCTAGATTTTTTTTTTAATTAACTGAAATGATTAGTTACAAATTCTGCAGGTTGGCCAAATGTCCACGTGGTATATGAAGACCATTTTCTTTTAGTTACGTTCACTAGCTGTTTGTTTAGAGTGTCCTGTTGTTCTTATTACACTAGTAAATTCTGTTTCCTTTCCTCTTGGAAAGGGGAAGTAAATAAACAACTACAGTATGCATAATGATGTTCAGACTAATGTTACCAACCAAAACAAATAGCAGTGTGCTGTCAGCTCCCTGAGTAGAAGTGACAGAGGGCACTCTGATTTTATCATCTTTTGGATCCAACTGTTTGATAACTGCTGTGATGCCGAAAGAGAAAACACCACAAAACTAAAATGCCTGTAATGACTTGGTGTGTGTGGGGGGGAGAGGGGGCAGGATTGCTGTGTCCTCTTACTGCAGAGGATGTAGTTGTGTTGTAGTAGTATGGTCTGTTAGCTTGTGTTGATGTGCAGATAGATATCATCACAAGTAGCTAGCTCCCTGAAAAGGGATTAGCATTGATTTTACATTTTGTCCGGTTGTTTGGATATATCTTAAGCTTGCTTGAAGTAGCCCCCAAAGAGAGCGACACAAATGAAATGACACAAATAACTCTATGTAGTACTGCCAGCCATGATATATCCATTTAGGAACTGACACTCATGTACAATACCTGTGACTACATATTGACCTCTACCATAGAAGAAATTAGTGTCTGCAGATAGTTACCCTGTAAACTAAGCATGCTTTGCACAGCATGAGATGGGTTTCTGGAGACTAATTGGGCTTTGAGTGCGTCTCCTTCAGGTTACTCATTCTATGGACATGATTTTCGATGATAAAGACTTATTTAGAGGGATAGCTAAGCTAGGTTTCTTAGCAATAAGGAAAAAATCTTAGTAACATAGCATAATAAAAGTTTGATGTTAAACATCTAAAATAGGTCCTGTCCTTATTGGTCTCTCAGGACTTAGACTGCTGGATTCTCCATGAGCTTACATCTAGCTGTGCATGCAGAACACGGAGAAAATGGAGTTGGGACTCATTGTAAAGTCTTTAGCATAAAATGACATGGTTGTTCATGTGCAGCCTCTTGCAGAACCAGTGACATGGTTACACCTGTGCAGGTCAGCTGCAGGGTTGTTGGGGAGTGTCTGCATATGCAATGATAATGTCTTTGCTTAAAAGGAGAGCAGATTTTTAAATATGACTACTGGCATTTTGAAATAATACCTTTAATAGAAAAGTTAATGTTATATACTTAAACTATTAAGCTCATAAAGATACTTATATAAAATTGCCAATTTTTTGTATATTCTCATTTGTTAATGAAGGAGAAAGGGAATCAGTGTATTTTTCAGTTTGCCATTGTGTATGTAATGGTAAGTTGCCAGTTTCCATTTTCCAGTTAATCAAAGTGACCTTTTTGGAGCCTCTAAGTGATATTTCATGAGTTTATATAGAAATATGGTGCTGTATGAAACTCAAACATGTTTGGGAAATTATCTGTGATAGGGGTAGGAAGCTATTGTTTTTAGATGTTGCTTGGTTACATTTCATTTTCCTTTCAGTAAAGCTCAACAGTTGAGGAAGAGAATCTAGTATCCTGGTTAGAGTATCTTGGGCTTGTGGGTAGGCTATTTCTAAGTCTTTTAGTAGTTCCAAAAGGAACTCAAAGTAACATTGGCAGGGAATAATGAATCCCTAGCATTCGTGGCGACACCAGTCATTTATTTGTACTTGGATATGAAATCCAAAGGTACTAAGTCTCAATTTAGCCCAGTCCTCTGACCCTTTTATCTTGTGAAGGAGAACTCATTTTGAAGAGAGGAAATGAAAATTAGTATCAGTGAGAATCCTCTGGGTGTTTCTAAGGTGACGAGTGGCTTCTTGGAAGTTGTAAACAGATCTTTTAATCTTAGAGCTTGAAGGGCTCCTTTTGCTTGAGAGTCTCACTGCCTCTTGTGGGAACTGGAAACCTGGTATCTAAAGCTTCATGTCTTGCCTTACAGTCCCTTGGGGTGTTCAGGTACCACTACACATTGTGTTGTCATGCTTGTGTGAACCCATTCATAATGCTTGTTGGATATCCGGCACCAAGATTCATTAGAAAGTTAGGAGAGGGCACAGTTTGTGTGCTGGTGGAATGTACAGGCCAGGTCAGGGAGAGGGAGATGTGTCAAATGACTGATGAGGTACAATGGCTACTATGTTGGTGTGCCGGAGCGAGCAAGTCCCTTTATCAGCACATGTATGCTTTTGGCTCCCGTTTATGTCTCTCTTCCAGGCTGTCCTTTGTGTTCCAACCACTGTCTAGAAATCTCTGTTGGGACGTCCAGGTCGTTTCAAATTTCACGTGTCCCAAATGGGAAGCTTGACTTCTTTTCTCTTCTCTCCTCAGTCCTTTTTCATCACAGCAGTGCCCTGGTCGTCCACTCTAGCTCGTAACCTCTAATTCCAGGAGTCACTCAACCCTTCCTCCTTGTTTAACCGTGAGATCCAGCTTGGCCCCCCTGCTCCCCCTTGGCTCTCCCTGCACTGCCCCTGCTCACTCTGTTCCCCCTGTACTGCCCCTGCTCTCCCTACACTGACCCTGCTCCCCCTGTACTGCCCCTGCTCTCCCTGCACTGCCCCCACTCTAGGTGACAGCAGCATCCTTTCTGGCCCAGAGTGTAGCTCTCTCCTAACTGGTTGTCTTCATGTTTCTTCTAGTGAATTCTTTTTTAGTAGCCAGATGCATTTCTTTGCTTCTATGATGAGATATTTATTTATTTATTTCCCCTTTCTTCTCTTAGATTTTTTTTTTTTTGGTTGGGAGATGGTGGTACATGGGCTGATATAAAGGTAAAGGAAAATGAATAAGATAGGGATACATGATGTGGGAGACATATAGAATAAATGGAAAGAAAGAGGGAAAAAAATACGGAGTTACTGTTCACGTGTTCCTCATCTTCAGACTGCACCAAGCAAAGCTTAGATGGCTTAGGCTCTGCCTCTGCTGTGCATTACACACACACACACACACACACACACACACACACACAAACACACATCCTCTCATACTATAATGCTATGTTATATGATTTAATGAAAGGCTGTAGTGAAAGATTTGAGTCAGGGATTGGAGTTTTAAAAAGCTGATAGTTGAGAAGATACATTAAGGAACAGTATAGGAAGAGAAAATATCTGTAAATCAAATATATGACAGATGATTTATAGCCAGAGTATACAAAGAACTCTCCAAACTCACCAGTGAGTAATTAAACAACCCAGTTTTGGAGGTGTGTGAGTGTTTGTGCTAGGGCCTCACACATTAGGGAAATGCTCTTCCTCTGAACCACACCCCCATTCGTACCAGTTTGACTTTCTAAGGCCAAAGATTTGAGCAGGTCCTTCACCATAGGCAAGATTCAGGAGGTCACTAAGCACATTGCATGATATCCAACTCCATTGGTTATTAGGCGCAAGCTGAAGCGATGAGACACCCAAACGTTCCTGAAACACTGCCATAACACATAATAATTCTTTAAAACAACCCAACACAACACATTCCTGAAGGAGAGGGGAGAGAGCATCTGAGTTCTCATATACTATTGGTAGGAATACAAAAATATATAGCCACCTTGAAAAAGTTTGGCAGTTTCCTATAAAGTAAACATACATTTTTGCTTGACACTACTATTTTGGTGTTATAGATAAATATAAACTTTGTTCACCCAGAAACCTAAGAAGGATGCTTATAGTAACGTTATTAAAAGATGTCAAAAATGGGATATAATTTTTATATGGCTTCGAATTTGGCAGCTAAATTGTCGTCCATCAACATTGTGGGGTAGTGCTGGGGAGTGCTGCTCATCCTTACAAGGAAGGAGCTTCTGATGAGATACAGACAGTGGACAGCTCCTCAGAGGTGTCATGATAGGTAAAGGAAGTAAATGTCAAAAGGCCACACCCAGAGTGCTTTCATGTGTAAGATGGTTTTTTGTGTGTATGTGAAAAAGAAGCTGTCAATGGAAGACAGACTGTTCCTTGTCCAAAGACAATTCTTGGGTATGTTTGTGGTTACTGTGGGTGGGTAAATGGTACATAATAAGTCTATGATTCTTCAGTCTCAGAATGGTAACCAAAGGGTTAATTTTCTTGTCTGTGTTAACACATACTTAAACTGAAATACCATGGGCAGCATTCTGTGAATAGTGGGCTAGAATTTATTTTGTTATTGTTAATTGTTTTCATTCATGAGCATTGTTTTACTGCAAGGCTTAAAAAAGTTTCAGTTTTATTTCTCCTTCCAGAAAAGAGGTGTCTGGCTGTAGGAGTGCCTTGTGGGCAGCTCAGATGGCAGCGGAGGTCTGTAAACTAATAAATACTGTATTGAGTCTTCTTGTCTTTAAAATGAGTTTCTGTTAAATGAATAAAACTTCATTTTGTCAGGAATATGCAGTATTTTTTTCAGTATTTAATTCCACGATAATGATGCTTTTAAAAAAAACTACAAATTTATTTTGGATTTTTCTAAGAAAAAGGTGATTTTTAAGTGCTGCGTGTCCAACGTTCTGTTCATGAACTTTAAGCTCTTTAGTCCCTGCAAATCTAGACTAATAAGTATGAATAAACTATTTCTCCCATTTTTTAATAGTTTGTGCTTATTTGTAGTGAAAGAACTCTGGCAGTACAGGCCGTGAACATTGAGCTAACGTCTTATCTGCTAGCGCTTGGTTCTTGATCTTCATTGTCCTTTGCACTGCTGCATTGGGCAGTGTTAGCTTAGTTACTGAAGCCAAAGCTTTACATTTTCATTTTGCAGTGCATCAGGGTTACTGTTTGCAAGACCTTCGAAGTGCCTGTTAAAAACTACCTCAACATTATTTCTAGTTAGTCATTCAAACAAGGAGCCACTTTTGGCCCTCCTGAGGCATGACCTGGTATGTATGGCACTGTCCTGTGAGAATTCAGGATACAGGGTTAGGTTTTGAATGTGTTCTCAATATAACCTTACCAGTTGGACTTAGCCAGGTTCTGAATGTGTTTTTTCTTTCTTTTTTTTTTTTTCTTTTAAAAGCCAGATATATTTTTAAAAGATCATGCTCTACAATAAGTAAATTATGTAGTGAAGAAACATCAAAACGAAGTTGATGAGTAAAAAGGCACATTTGAAAAATATAAGAGTACAGAGAGTTTCTTGTTTGTTCTACTAACACAGAAGGAAAGAGAGAGAGATATATTACAATTACTTTCTCAGGGGAAGTTTCTGTCAGGGGACGTGATTAACACTGGCTTCTTTTCTCCCTTCTCTGGGGCAGGCAGTCTTTCCCTTCCTTGGCTTAGAGGCACGTTAGTCTTCTGCTACGTAGAGGCGATACATCAGGGCTACGGTCAGGGCTCAGATGGCTGGGATCACCCAGTTGGTCCACCAACTGGAGTTAGACTTGACAGTGGTAATAAGAGTATCCGAAGGCTTGGCTATCTTTGATCTGTCATCCGGATGGAGTTCTCCGATGATGTACGTTTTGGACAGTTCTCGTGCGTCAGTAGAGTGCCCAACATCCTCAAAGTTCTCGGTAGCATCACCCCCGACTTGCTGTCTTAGGACTTCTTCCCCACCAGGATGCTCTTCCAGAAACTTAGTCAGATCATACACCTTGTGGTGCAGGATCACCCAGGTGCTCTTGCTGTCTTTGTGCTTCTGAATCTCTTCCAGGGTGTAGTACTTCACATCTTTCTCTGCCTGCCTGGCCATCTCGGAACAGTGAGCCTCCCGGGCCCTGCAACACAGCCTTGCAGGGTGGTGCGTTACTCAAGTTTTGAATGTGTTTTTTCTTAAAACAGCCTTGTTGGTTTGAGTTAACAGTCATTGGGGCTGAATCAGTAAATCCCTTTCTACACTTGAAGTGAAATTCAGAAGGACATTTGTTGTTACAAAGAATGGGGAGGAGCCAAATTAAGTCTCAGCCAGCTGTGGGACTGCCCTCCAGCAGGGTCTCTACCTGAGCAGCCCAAGCTGTGTCCTCATCCTTGTCACAGCACTTCTTTTAGAGCATGCCATTTGAAAACCATAAGACCAAACACTTAAAAGCATTGTTTGTGTTTACTTTGCTGAGCCTTATTGATTTTGTAGTTTTAAGGAATGTTGTAGAGGGGTCCACTATTAATCATATCCTAACCCAATGAAATATGTAACAAGCTGCTGAACAGAATGATGGCACCAGATAGACAACAAGTTTCATTTGAATTCATGCAAATGTGGAGGTTTCCCAGAAAGCTATTTTAAACGTATGAGCCACATTTTGAAAATAAAACAAAAGAATAATGCCTTGGAGTAGAAATCTGTAATGAAACCCATAATAGCTGAAAGAGTACAATAAATTCTGCAGGGAGAGCTTTCCATTTTTTGTTCCTTTTCAAATTCTAATACTAAACTCTATTAGTAGTCTGTATAAAATGATGAGACATGAAGCCCTACTGGTGTAAAACTATTACTAATCTGTTACTTTGCATAAATTTTCACTCAGACAATTGTCTGTGGTCTTCTCATGAAGGACCTGCTACATGCTTTCCAACTAAACAGATGAGACCTATTAACCATCTCCTTCAGATTGGATGGGGCTGGAATTTGCAGGCACGGCATGTTTTTTGTTTTTTGGTTTTTTGTAAGTTGGGGAGAAAAAAGAGGTCGTATGCAGGAGATGCCAAGATATTTACTGTGGTCACAGGTCTTTTCCCGAATGACCCATTGTCCTTGTCATCAGTACTGCTGTCATCTACAGGAGTAACATGGGCATATTTTTTACTCTTATTTTGAAAACAGCCAAATTCTGAAGTAGCTACCTTTCTTTATCTGGGTCACACTATTGTTTTATCCCAACAATTGTGACAGATTTATCATTTTTTCTCCATAAACTTTGTCTTTTCTGTTTTAGCTCATGGCAACCTTTTTGCTTCATGGCTACATAGACATACAATTTAAATCAGCTTTGATTCCTTTTTCTTTCCTTCAGATGTTTCAACCATTGCCAGGTTATTTCAATTCATTTTTCATAATTTCTATTATCTTTGTCTTTTCTATTCCCATTGCCAGCATCCAATGCAGATCATTATGGCCTTGTGCCTAAATTATTACATCTTTAATTGCTTTCCCAACCTCACATTAATTCCCTTCCAGTTCATCAGAACACTACCAGTAGATTGATTATGCTAAACGATGGTGTTAGTGAACTTTCAGCATGAGAGTTTGGATCTGTTAGTGTTGTTCAGAAGCATCATAGTGCAGTGGTATCTTGTTATTAGAACCAAATAAAATGGGTTGTTTCTCCTTGTGAATCTTTTGTAGTGTTCTGACTTTAGGAAATGAATTACTTGACCTTTTGAGCTTTAGGGTCCATTTGGCTATAGGAAAAATAAAACCATAATCAAATGGCAACACATAAAGTACATAGGTTGGTAGGTCTGGTTAATGACACTATTAGGAGTTTGTGGAGAGAGGGAGCAGAGGGAGGTGCAGGGTTCCTCCAGTTAGAAAACATAGAGCCTCTCCAGGGCCATGAGTCTTCTCAGAGAGGGATGATTGCCATCTTCCTGACCATGCTCACAGTTTAAAGAACAGCTAGGGCTTTTCCAGTAGACTGTATACAGTATTTGGAGATACATACATGGAAACTTCTTCAAGTATAACACTCAGAGACCACGGGTTTGATTTTTAGAAACATGGCGCTGACCATCTAGATTACAGCTTCACGCAGAGCAGTTAGTGCCAGGTGGAAATGGAAAAGAAATGGTCAAGTGGGGATCAAAAGGGCTTGTGACACCTGTCAGAGTAAAGCAAACTGTGGCTAAAATGGAGCAGCAGAAACTGAGTGTTCTAAGTGTTCTCTCCAGTGGAGGTGAGTTAGGATGGTCATTACATGTGGCAGCCAGGGTAAGGGGCAGCGTCTGACCTCAGCTTAGGGAGGAAGCAAGAGATCTACACGTCACCCAGTCTAGTGGTTCTGAGTCTTGAGCACATGAGAAGCACCAGGAGAGCTTGGCAAGGTTGATTTCCTCTGTGTTATTCTGTAAAGTTCTGGTAAATATTTTTTTGATTGTGTGCATGTATGTTCATTTGATTTTCAGGATAGGATTTCTCTGTGTAGCCTTGACTATTCTGGAACTCACAGCTATTTACCTGTTTCTGCCTTCGAAGTGCGGGGATGCACTACCATGCCTGGTCTGACTATATATAAATTTTTTCCCCCAGTGTTCTGTCTGTTTATATGTTACAGAGCAGAACACCAATCTCATTAGAGATGGTTTTGATCCACCATGTAGTTGCTGGCAATTAAACATAGGACCTCTAGAAGAACAGCCAGTGCTTTTAACCACTGAACCATCTCTACAGCCCTGACCATATGCCTTTAATAGATGCTTGTTGTTCTAATTCAGTTTGTACCTTGACCTCATTCCAAACATTTAATCAGTTGTTCAGACTCCTCTAGAGCACTACTTTTTGGGAAGCCCAAAGGCCCCAGCACAAAACTATTGGTCTTTGCCCTGTGAGTACTCATGAGGTATGTTCAGCTTCTCTTGTATAAGCTGAACATATCTGGGCCCTCACTTGTTTTGGTTTTGAGTTTCTCCCCTATTGTAGACTCCTCATGCTTCTGAATGAATCCAGCTTGTCTGTGACCATTGAAAACCGTGGTACCCAGAGCTAAACACTATGACTGCATGGTGTCTGAGTGTGAGAGAAACAGTATCCAGATGGGTCATGTGGTTCTGACTATCATTTCCCCATATGGTCCACATAAGTATTGTGGTGGAAGTTGGGAACAAAGAACTGATAAGAATGCCCTTTATAAAGAGATTATGTGCCAGTACAAAGGGAAGGGATGGGAGCTGGAAGTCCCTGATCTGGGATGGAGTGAGCTGGAGCCCTTTATGATGACAAGCATCCTCTCCCACCTCACATTCCTTTCGTGACTTTTCTCCTTTCCCTTCCTTCTCTTTCCATTTCTTCCTGTGTTATCTTAAAGATTTCATACGTCCGGTTAGAAATGTCACTTGTACTTCTTCTCATTCAAAGGACTGAAGTCTAGAGAGTATTGGCTGCCGAAGAGCAGAGGCCCCCTCTCCATCTTTTTCCTTCTGTGTAGCACTTGACACAGCTGATTGCTGCAGCAAGGTGTGGACCCTGGTGTTAAGATAATCAGAGTTCCAGTGTGCCAGCTACATTTAGACCATAGGTTGCCTAGTGGAGAGTTATGGAAATACAGGTCTCTAAGACACTTAGCAAGTTATTGAACCAGGACCAGTGTTGATGCTTCTCCATCTGCTCACAGGCTTCATTCACCCTGCTGGTTACAATTTTAATTCAGATCTTGCCTCTTACCAACTTCTTTGACTTTGCAACCAAAAAGCCTAAGTAAGTATCAACTGTGTCAAGATGAGCTGCTTTCCCAACATGATAAGCTGAGATATATAGCCTTCTTGATAAGAAGGCAGGGAATTTTTGTTTTCTGCCTTTTCCTGAGTGAGTCAACTCTATAATGTTTCTTGGTTTGAAATCTTAATTGTTGAGAATATGTGTGTGTGACACACACACACACACACACACACACACACACACACACACACACTGTAATGTCCTTGACTTTCCGCTTTGTTGCCCTTTGGCAACATGTTAAGTTTGTTGATGACTACTAGAACTCCTGTTTCTTCCACTGGTGTTTTGCTTCTGGAAGAGAGAGAAATCCCAGTGAGCTTTTATGAGCTCACCTATGATTTCTGGTTTTACTGACGGCAAGATTCTTTGCTCTATTTCTTGCCTGTTGCTCAGTTTATCCACTGACTGAAAAGTCCCTTGAACCTCTACTTGTCTTTCTGACACCCTCAGATTGGTAGCTTGTTTGTAATTACTGTGCGACCTAACACCAAGTCTGTGTTTCTAATTGGTTCATTTTGCAAAGGTCCGTAAAAGTTGACCAAAAAATAAGATTTTCTTGATCTTCATTGTATTTCATTTTTAAAGAACTTGATACATTTTTACTTTCTTAGAGAAGAAAACTTTAGTGAGGTACTGATGGTAAACATCCTAGCAATGCCATCTTTTGTTGAGTCAAAGCTCCCATCAATACCAAGGAAAAAGATGAACAACACAGGCAGAAATTATTTCTATTGATTTTTTTTTTTAACCAAAGAGTTTTTAAGGGCCATTTAGCTTTTGAATTAGCTAGGTGTACAGGAATTTTTCCTGCCTTGGCTTAATTTGTCTAGATTTATACATAGGTTTGACTTTAGGACTTTGCAATGTGTGCTGGAGCAATAGATTTCCCTTCTTAGTCAGAATGTAGTGTGAGCATGGGCTTTGTGGTGCCTGAGGGACCTGAGTTCAGTTGTCTTCTCCTTAGAGAGATCCTTATTTACACCTTTGTTTTTCCACCTGAAAAATGGAGTCAGTGCTAAACCAGTTCTCCATAGCACAGCTCTTGTAAAGGAAATCTATCATAAATGGAAAGGTATGTGATACCGTGTGTGGGACTGGCACCCAGCACATGGCAGATGCTGTTGGTAAACATGACTGTTGGATGGTATGGGGTCTGCCTCTGTGATGGTATATGAGGGACTCCTGTCTTCAGCTAGTACTACTCTGTTGGAAAGGAGGAAGGCCAGTTGTCTGAACCAGTGAGCAGAGACCCCCACCTAGGTATTTTGCTTTCTGGTTTGCTCTGTTGTTTTACCTTTGGATCTGTCCTGGCTAGGATTATTGTTTTTATGATAAAACACCATGGGCAAAAGCAACTAGCTGTAGTTCACTGTCCCAGGAACTTAAGGTTGCTACAGGAATACAGGAACTGATGCAGAGACCATGAAGGAGTGCTACTGTACTGGCCTGCTCCTCATGGCCTATTGTTTTCGTTCTCACAGCACTGAAAACTACACGCATGTGTATAGAGGTAGCAACTGCCCACAGTAGCTGGCCCCTCCCACATCAGTCACCAATCAAGAATCTGCACTAGGCTGCCCACAGATTGCCCAAAGAGTAAAGTCTAGTGGAGGCATTTTCTCAACTGTGGTTTCCTCCCCCATTTGACGCCAGCCGGCTTGTGGTACTTACTAGCTATCACAGGTTGACCAGAAACTTTCTTTAGAAGGATCAACAAGGTCTCTGTCTCGGGTGACAGGAATCACAATTGCAAACATTTTTATAAATAAATCTGCACTGTTTATTTACAACAGTGGTCTTACCTCTTACCATTGCTTGGCATAGTGCTCTGTATTTAGACTCTTAGTAACGTGTATTAATTAACCAAAAGACTGAGTATGAGATTTTTACCCTCCTACTCATCTTGCCAGATTATATAGTGACACATCAATATTCTCTGGAGTTATATCATCCATGCATTCAGTTTAAGATGTACTTGATGATACATTTTTAATGTAGAGTAATTTAGACATTTTCTATACAATTGTCTTTGCGTGGCGAAAAAAAAAGAGGTATGATGAAATAAACAGACTTAAGTTTTTATTTTAATTTTTTTTTTTTTTTTGCTAACTAGATAGACTCTCTAGTATTCTCTGAATGTGCAACATGTCAAAATAATGAAACAGTAATACCAGAAAGAGTGGCTGGAACAAGTCCTGATGGACATTTTCATTCTCAGTCTACTCACTTAAATTAAGTTTATACCTGGTGGTTGGTTGGTTGGTATCTTTCCTGATACACTTTTATCTCCCCTGGTCTCTTAATAGACTCTGCAACCTAGTTCTGCTTAAATTGGATGCTTGTCAACAGTTAGTATAAGAATCCCACCAGGGTTTTATCTCCTGTGTTCCATGCAAGAAGGTAATAGGATGGACATAGGGTATCTCCCATCACTAGAGCAGATAGCATTGTACTGTACTTATTCACAGCCCAAGGATTTCAGTGACTTGCTTTTCACATGACAAATTCAATGAAAATTATCAAAGAGCTTTACTATTTGTTGTAGCTCAGGGCCCCTAGATTCCAGAGACTTCTATTTCAGTATGTTCTTCCATGATCACAAAGGCTCTTACTCTAGGAGTAAAATACTGCAGCTCAGACATGACTCAGACCATTTCTAGTCACTGTAAACAAGGCCATTCCACCACGTGAGCAGGAAAGTTGGCGAAGAGATCTGACTCTGGATATTAGTGAGTCAAAATAATGGCTTAGTTATGAATGGCCTTTTTAAAAGAGAGAGATGACCTTAGGACTGGGATGCTGTGTTGGCAGGAGGAGAGAGATTTTCAGCTCCCTTTTCCTTTGTGGAGAGTGCATGTGACCCGCTTTGGAGGGGAGATGAAGTTGCACAGAATGCCCTCTAAAGTGGGAAGCAGTTGTGGAAGAGCCATGATTAATGGGAGTGTGTGATGATGACCTGTGTGTTGTGAATGAGTTTGCACACACCTGACAGAAATGGAAGTGAGCAGGTAAGATGGTGATTGAGGTACAGGGAGTTGAGCCAGGGAGAAATGCATTTCTGTCCCTCTTCCTAGAGGCAGGATTGAACTAAACTAATCTAAAACATGTTAGATATTTGCTTTGCTGTTCATAGAGGGCATTTGTCTGTAATGTCAGGGGAACAGTCCCTGTTGATGTCCTTGGCAGCGGTCTAAATCTTTCCTCCTTTGATTATGTTAGTATCTTGTGTGGGAAATTGTTTCTGTGACCCTTTAGGTTACAAGGTCAAACTACTACAATCCATTTACTTGCTAAGTAAATGTTTGCTTGACAAGCAAACAGAAATCAAAATGATTCTGTGCAGCTTGAGTTCTTACAGTTCTTAGAAATGAAGTCTTGATTTTGTTATATTCCACATCACATGGTAGACAGTGGCACATAGCTTCCTCTAACTCTGTCTTCATAGGACAGAGCATCCGTTATTGAGTGGGGCAATTAGGGTACAAAGTTTTTGTTATGTTTTGTCTCTGTGGGGCATCAGTACTTTGTTTTTACTTTAAATGTAAATATACTAGAGACTCTGATAGTAAGAGCTTGATGTGTTGTTGTTAATTTCCCATGGTCATCGTGGTGAAAGCTAATGAAAGCCAACTCTTCAACATCAGCACCATCAAGGTGCTGCAACACTGTTTCATGTATTCCAGACATCCTCATAATACGGAGCTCTTCTCCCAGCTGTGTCTCCTTGGTTGTTTTTTTTCTTTTAATCCCCCCCTTCTCTGTGTGTGTGTGTGTGTGTGTGTGTGTGTGTGTGTGTGTAAAATGTATGCAGTGTTCTGTCTGCATGTATGCCTGCAAGCCAGAAGAGGGCATCAGATCTCATTACAGATGGTTGTGAGCCACCATGTGGTTGCTGGGAATTGAACTCAGGACCTCTGGAAGAGCAGCCTGTGCTCTTAAACTCTGAGTTATCTCTCCAGTCCTTAGTTTCTTAAAACAGGAGCTTCTATTTTCTGAAGAATTTCAGAGAAGGAAAACTTCATGTTTGCAACAGTGAACTCTGCCTCTCCAGCTTCAATACTTAATTAGCTGTAACTGTGTGGCTATGACTTTTGTTTGTGCTAAATTAAAACTGGATTGTTGGTCACATCTGTCTTACAGGTGATTTGGGGAATAGTGAGGCAGTTTGTTGACAGCACTTAGGGTAATACATAGTAAAAGCTCAGTAACTGTTGGCTACAGTTGTTTCTATCTCTCAGAGTTTAGTAATAGGGTTTCCTCTTTGTAACTCTGTATCATCTAACGTATATGACAATCAGGGGTGGTTAGAAATCTCCTGTGACTGTCCTCATTTTTGTTGTAGGCAAATTGTCAGATAAACAGGTCTGTCAAAAGAGCTGCAACCACTGTGAGAATTGGAACCCTACCTCTATACTTGCCTTTTGGGCCATGCTGTGTCCTAGCTAGCAGCCCCATAGCAGCATGATGTAGCCGGAAATCAGAAACTATACATGTGAATAGATCGCATCAGAAAGCTGGAGACAAAAGGGGCGTGGTGGATCTTGGAAGTAGACCTCCGAGGGAGAGGACCAAGACAGGAAGCCGACATTCTCTCGCGAGAGTTCCGGACCGATTGCGTGGGTTTTCGGACTGATGATGCTGTGTCTGGGAGTAAGCAGTGCCGGGCCGGCAGCGGGAGAGTTCCGCGGTGTGGAGCGTTGCAACTTTATCCCTTAACTTTCTCTTAAAACCTTCTCTGTTTTGTAAGTGATTCTCACAAAATAAACCTCACTTAAAACATATCTCACCACGGGTTTTTACTGCGATAATTAGCGCCCAACATGGGGCGCCATCTGTTGTATAAGGTTTTTTTTTTTTTTTTGGTCTGTTTTGGGTCTAGGGAGTTTGTGACCTGGCGCGCCCGCGGTTTTTGTCTCTCAAAAGAAATGAAATTACATGTTTATATATTTTAACACTGTTTGGCCCATATCTAATGTCTATTTTTAGTTAGCTCTTTTATCTTAATTTAACCCATTTTTATTAATTTGTTCACTATATGGCTTCTAGCCCGTGGCTAGCCGGTACCTCTACATGTCTGTTTTTCTTGGGGGTCTGATGTAGAGTGCCTTAACTCCACCTTCTTTCTCTACCTGGCTGCCTGATTCTCCACCCCCTTCTACGGTGCCCTGCATGGGTATAAACAGTTATTTATTTACATCATATAGAAAACATTCTACCACAGCATACTGAACCCGGGCTTAGGGCATGCAGAAGTCCTGTGCTTATCAGGAAGTTTCTCTTTCACCTAAGGTTACCTCTTGAGTTATGAAGAAGAGCTGTATTTATCCTCCAAGTCAAGGCTGTCTTTATTGCCTTTATAGGTAGATTATTTAGCATCCTCACTATTCCATTAGGTGTTTCTAGAAAGCATATGGCATATGGTAAAATGGATTATAGAAGTACAAATTACTTTGTTAATCTAGAAATGCAAAGAGAATATTCTAAATTTGGTCAACACTAAATTAGAGCACCCAGATTTCCTGGCCTCTTTGACCAGTGCCAGACCCACATAGCTCATTATCTCTTCTTTATCAGTTGAATAAAATGTGAATAAATTTTAAGTAGTATGTGTTATAATAGAAGATCTTAATAAAGCAGACAGTCAGCACATTAAAATATTTCTGTTAAGCCATAACTTGACATACGTAAAAGTAACATAGCAGCTATTATATATAGTAAACATATATTATGAAAGAAAGAGACTTCATAGAAGAATGTGGAAAGCTATTTGGGAATGCTTGATATTTCCCAGAAATAATCCTCTTAACCTGTTCCAGCAGGTCTTTGCTTAGATACTCTCACACTACCCTTGTCAGGATGACCAGCATTTGCCAGGCTGCTGGGTCCAGTGGTCTGTGCTGTGTGCCTGTCCTGATATAGCTGCCATCTCCTTTTGATCTATTTGACCCCTGCTTGAAACATGTCATTGTCACTTGTCACCTCCGCATGTCACTCTTTAGCCTTTACTTTCATTTCAGATGCAAGCTGCTACTGCTTGGGGAATGCTTCCAGTTTTTTCTCTTCTCTACTTCTAAACCAGACATGCTCATATGCATTCAAGGACCTTCTCCTCCATTTGGATATAGACTCTAGGGCTTTGAGCCATTTCTGTGCTGAAGGCACTTCACTCTGTATGTCTAGCCCAGACTGCTTGCATGAATTCTAACGCAAAATGAAGACTACTTGACTCTTAAATTCTAACAGGCATGCTGGTGTTGCATAACACATGCTATGCTCCAGAGCTGGCTTCCCAGCCACTCTTGTTTAGTCACTGAGCAAAGGGCAACTCCATTCTTTCAGGCAAGCTATCGTTCTGACACTTCTCATTTAGTCTGCCAGGTCCTGCTTAGTTCTGCCTCCAGAATATTCCCAGAACAGAATCTTGCTCATCCTTTCAATGGCCCACTCCCAGCCAACCCTTCTGTTATCTTCTTCTTGAATCTGGGCTGTCACAGCAGCCTGGTAATCCAGAAGAAGTTTCTGTCCGTGTCCCCTGGAGTCTTTCAACCTAGAAACAAAACTGAATCTTTAGAAATGTCAGACCTGGTCACCATGCCTACCATCTTCTGCAGTGAGCTCCCATCCTGTAAAACTGAAGGCAATCCTTTTAGTAGCATACCCCTCCCATCAACACCAGTGCCCAGTGCCTCCTGGACTTAATTTCTAAGTACTGCCTATACTGTTTTCTTTGCTCCAGGGTACTCATGAATGGCCTTGAACACACAGGACATATTCTTTGGGACCTTTGACTTGGTCTTCTTGCTTTTGAAGCTTTAAGTCTTCAGTTCTCTGTCATTTTTTCTGTATGACTGAATCACTTCAGTTTTTACTCAGTCTTGATTGTCACAAATCAGATATATCTGGGTGATTTATCTTGTCTTGATCTGTTTCTTCTTTTTTACTTATTAAAATGAAGCTTCCTCAGCATCTAGAGCTATTAGTTCATAGTTAATGCTCAGTAATTGTACTTAGATGATCCTAAGAAAGAGTCACTTTGCCTCTGTAGCTGCCAGAGGAAAGTGTGTTGATTTCTTGGGCAGTTCTGTGTTTGAGAACACCATCTTGCTGGCAGAGTGCTGTTTTTCTATTCCGTACTCTGTACATTTGTAGTATAAAGTTTCTGACCCAGCCTCGCTCTGAGGTCTGACCCTGCAGCCCTACTGCCACTTAGTTCCAAATAATCACACAAACACTTCTATTAATTACATCTTACTTGTCCTGTGGCTCAGGCATATTACTAGCTAGCTCTCTCATCTTAACTGATTTCCATTAATCTTTTTTTGCCATGTGGCCCGTGGCTTATTGCCTGTGTTCCTTACATTTTGTTCTCAGCTCACAGTGCCTCTCTGACTCCACCCTCCATTATTTCTTCTTGGAATTCTCACTTACTTCCAAGCTGCCTTGCTATAGGCCAAAACAGTTTCTTTATTAACCAATATAAATTCACAGCATACAGAAAGACATCCCACATCATTTCCCCTTTTCTATCTAAACAAAAAGGAAGGTTTCAATTTCAGTATAGCAAAAATTATATATAACAAAACAGCTATCAAGCAAGAATTACAGTTATAATTTTTAGTCTATTTGTATTTAGCAAAATTCTGTGTAAGTCCAAGGTTTCATATCTAATTTTACTTTTATTATAACTAAAGAGAAGTATAATTATAACTATTTAATCTACAGCTACATCAAAGATCACAGAAGGATACAGTATTACCCAAGTAAACAGGAAGTACATTGTAAACAACTTTTAAATTCTGGAAATGACAGAGATGCCTGGCTACCTGGACAGTTACCCAAAGTTCATCTGTAACACTGGGGCACCTATCTTTAGCCTACAGGCTCAGAGTCTCTGGCAGACTTTTCAGTGAAGCAGGAAATTTGAAGGGCTGCTTCACTCTGATTGGAAGGATTTGAACACTCCACTTGCTCCCATGCTCTGAAGACTATAGCCTGTCACCCACATCTTACTATTTATTATTCCACTTCAGGTAATTTTTTGTGGTTTCAGGTCACTTAGAGGATCCAAATCATGTGACACTAGCTTTTATATGTATTATGTTACCTCAAGCTGTTGGAAAGGAGGAACATTTTTTGCTACTAGAATTCAGACTTCAGATTTAGTGCTATCAGTCTGGGGGAAAATGCTCTCCTTTTGGTGTTCCCAGAAAACACTGAGCATTGGAGCTCGGTGGGCTTTTCGAGAAACCCTGTCTCTGCCTTATCCGACCGACCATGGGACCTGAAGGTTGCCTACAACCTGATCTGGGTTTGACTGCCCACACTTCAGTAGAACTGTCCCTGTTCCTTTCCATTTCTCTGAGACACCCCAGTGAGAGGAGGCTTGACCATGGCCTTCTTTAAGCTATCTTATAGAACCTCTATTTGAACATTTTTCCTACTTCACAATTGTATTCAGAATTAATCATGAACACTTCAGGGGTACTTTTCTGTCTTAATTGTTACTAGTGAGAGGGTGTTGGTGTGGACTCTGCACTGAGAGAAGCCTCGAGTCTTCATAAGCATTGACATGTAAGAACCGTCTTGGATATGAGATCAGAGGAACTCACATTAACACGTAGGGAGAGGGCATTGCAGTTTTCACAGTCCTTCTCAAGATGTCTTTCTTTTTCAAAATGATAATAAAACAATAAATGGAGAAAACAACAGGTAACATTTTCACATTTCAGTAAGCTGAAGTAAAAATGAAGAATAATGTGAAGAGAACACGAATCCAGAAAAAAACTATTTGCATCTTCCTGTAACTTCTTTTTCTTTCTCAAAATGTTATAAGATGACAAATCCTGCAGTTGACACAGCTCAGAGCTGCAGAGGACAGGAACAAGATAATGTGTAGAAAGCCATCCTCAACAAGACTACCCCAAGTTGCAAGACGTTGTCAGGGGAGCATTGTCACTAGTGTCCTTGTTCTTCTGTCTCTGTCTTCTTGACTTCTCAATCTTCAGCACATACATAGTCACAGTTGGCCGTGTGTATATATGCAGTCATGCTCCTTACTCTTTAAGCCTTGGGTTCACTGTAATTTCTAGTAATTAGATGTTTGATATATATTGTTACCAACTCCTCTGCTTTTGATGCCATGCTTTTTGATTCTACATCCTAAGGAGGACAGAGAAAGCACAGTTCGGAAGATCTGAGTGCTCTGATGGTGTACGGGCGCACATATTCTTCTGACTGCAGCCCTCATTGTGCACACTTGCCATATATTGAACTTCCTGTTTAGAGATCCTCAGAGAATAATGACAAAAGGCAATCCAGGGCCTACTGGCCTCAAGAGTCTGCTTCTCTGCTTAGGGAAGCCTTTGACATCAGCCTGTACTGAAGGGAAGATGTTAGCCTGTGCGGAAGATAGAAGGGTTAGCCTGTGTGGGAGGTAGAACTGGTCGGATGCTAATGCTCAGTTAGTTCCCTTCCACATTCTGGAGCTGGTGTCAAGTTTAGAGAATAACATAGTTAAGGGACAGCAGATAGAGATTTGCAGTTATGAGAGGAGGTTAGAGCATCTCTTTGCTGCTTCTCTATCCTGCTCCTTTACCTGTGGACGAGGAATCTCAGTCTCAATTTATATCCATTAAATGGCTCTTTCTGCTAATCGTCTTAGCATGAATAGACAAAGATTATGTATAAATTTCAATGTCAGGATCCTTAAGACATTTGTGGATTTAATGATTATGTTCCAGATTGTTAACTAGATGGTCACAGTGTTAGTACTGGAAATTCCCACAGACCTGTGGTTAGAGTAGGGTTCTTTTCTTCTTAGTGTTGGATTAGAGAGACAGAGCTTTGTGAGCTCATCTTTTCCAAAGGTTGGTTTTTTAGAGTATATTTAGTGAAAGTTAAATACTGCTTTTTTGGGGGGTTAAACGATAGTTTTGAGTGTCTCAAGCATGCCTCAAACATATCTCAGAGGGGAACATCAGGTGTATGAGTCTGTGTTGTTGCTCCAGGCTAACAGTGAGCCAGAGAAGCACAGCCCTTTGGCAGCGACAAAAGAAGCCAAATGGGCATTAACTGTGTTTTTCAGCACAGTTCAGATATAGAACATGTAAAGCATATTTTTGTTCTCTAAAAGTTTCTAGGTAGAGTGAATAGATGCAAAAGCATACCCAAGCTTTCTGTCCACATGAAACTGCTAAGACAGGATAAGAATACTGTATGTAACCATATACTTTCTGACTAGCTACCAACTTCTCTCCTGGGAGAATGTATAAGAGAATTGGGAATTTGAAGTCATCTTTCCAAATGGGTAAGTGCTGCTCACTGGCCCAGCACGTTCTTCTTGTCAAGGGATTTGTTGTATAGTGGAGGAAGGAAGCAGCTAGATGTGCATGGCGGAGGGCTAGAAGGAGAAAAGCATGGGAGTCAGATAAGCCGTGTTATATGGAGATTAGAGAATAAAACTGAACTGATATAAGTCAGCAAGGAATAAAGGAAGTAGGAATCTCAGAGAAGCACTCAAGCAGTGAAGGTGCTCCACAGAAGTACCACGTTTAGAATGGGCTTTACTGGGTGCATTCAAGGAGCAGAAGGAAGATGTTCCAAGGGGAAGATGAGAATGTGGCAAGGGACTTGATCAGAGAGAAAAGGACAGACAGTAAGCTCTATAAACTGCATAAGGAATTTTAATTATACTTAAATGAGGTGACTAGAAACCACTAGAGATTGCAAGGGTCATTTTAAATACGTGCGTGTGTATTTCAGCTTCCCAACAGACAGGAGACAAAGGGGAGGAGAGGGAGAGAAAAGAAAAGAGATTGATGAGTACAGAAGAAAGAGGTCCCAACGAGTTACACTCTTCATCTGTCATCTCTTAATGAGAAGGGAGAGGCTGGGCCTGGGGTCTAGGAGAAGCAGAGACTTACAAGCAGACTTAAGATATACTTGGAACGGAATGATGGAATAGAGACAGCAAGGAAGGAAATCTCAGGGTTGAGCACATAGATGGAGAACAAGTCTAAAGGATGGGAATCAGGATTTTATGCCAAGGTTGGTGATATTGCTCAATAGTAGATGGCTTGATCTTGTTTGAGCACAGGCCCTGGGCTCAATCCCAAAAAATAGGTTTTTTTGGGAAGTGGCATGATTAGTTTTGAATTTTATGGTTCTGTTATTTATTGCCTGTAGACTATTACCCAGATGTTTGCAATGATCTCATCTACCAAATGGGGGTGGTAATTGTAGATGAGCTTTTGGCTGATGTGAAAAGTGAATGAATGAATTCTCCTGAAGCTCTTAAAACATGCTTAGACACCTGTAATTTCTTAGTAAATGTTACCTGTAGCTGTTGACATTGTTGCTGCTATTGTTGTCTTAGGAGTTGTTGTTGCATATGTGTCTAAATGAAATGTTAAATGGACACAGTCACACAGTGCAGAACACTTGAACCTGGAGCTTAGGGAATTCAGACTAGAGATGAGCCTTGATAGTTACTGGCACAGAGAAGGGCATTTAGAAGCATAGTGCATGTGAAATTGCCTATGGAGAAAGGAGAGACTTGAGGGCTGAGAAATAAGACCTTTCACATAAGAGAAAGGAAACAGAAGGGGTGGCATCCAGGAAGCAAAGCATAGGATGCATGTGTTTTGCATGTGGGGAGAGACACACATACTCACTGCCAGATGCCACATGAGAGTTTATTTTAGAGAGTTTCTGAGAGGCGGGTACTCAGAGGAGAGAGGAAAGAGAGAAAAGATAGAGAGAGGGAGAGAAGAAAGGCAAAGGAGAGCAGAGAGAGTGAGCTGCCAAGTGGCCTTTCTTTTTAAGAGAGGGGGTGGGCACATTCCAGGTAGCCACGCCTAGGGCCATGCCCTCTATGTGCAGCACAGTGTTGGCTTTACCAAGTGACAATTACATGCCAGGAGTTCTTATTTCACCTGGCACCATGTTGGGTCCACCACTTGACATGCCAGAAACACTTACAATGTATCCAAAAATAGAACTGGACTGCTTCCAATGCTGCTGAGAAGTATGAGTGGACAAAGTGTAAACTCTGTGTCCTTGACAAGAACCATTCCATGGAATGGTGGAAATGGATGCTGTCTTGGAGTAGGCAAGAGAGAATGCTATGTAAGAAATGGGGCAGTGTTATCCTGAGCTCAATCCCAACAACCACGGTGACTCACAACCACCTCTAATGAGATGTGGTGCCTTCTTTTGACCTGCAGGGGCACAGTATACATCCTGAGGCTCTAGGATGTCTTGGGAAGCTTATTTTAGTGTTGATCTATTAAAATATGTTTGTATGCTAATTGAGATAGTTAAGTAGAGAAGGGAGAATTTTGAGATATGAGAAAGGAAATAAGAACAGAGTCTTTGAGTGGGCAAAAATGTGTAGCCTGAGACAGACTTTGGGGAGATCAGAGTGGTTCTTCAATTGTGAAGGGCAGAGCACAGACCCAGCTGCAAGTGGGAATGAGAGTTTGGTGCTGGAGGATAATTGTTTTGTTAATTCTATACTTTTATCATCCCAACCCGAGTGGCCTGGAGTGTTCTTGGGAGAAGGAGTGAGTGAGCCTCTCTGCTTACGGTTAGCTCTCACCTTAGGAATTGCACCTCTGTCCCAGGAGCTCAGAGAACCTGTAAGTCTGTTTCTGGAGTTTTTACTCACCATATGTTCCAGAAGGAAAGCTAACACTACCTGGGTTTTGTTTTGTTTGTTTGTTGTTTTTGTTTTTCCCCACCCAAGGGAGACATTCTTAAAGAAAAATAAGATTGGCTTTTATCTCTGACAGGAATCTAGAGTTGGTAACCTGAGTGTTTATGACCATTTTAGAGAAGGTGCATTGCACTAGTAACCAATTTGACTTGTCTCAAAGTAAGTTATTTTTCCCAATAAATAAGTTATTCTCTTGTTTTATTTTGTTGTTGGAAAATTGGAGTATCCCCATAGGCACAGTTTACTCTCAGTTTGGCCCAGTGTTTGGTAGAGTTTCTCATGCCATTTTGCATATAAGAAGGCATATCTAAGTCTTGCCCATGTACAGTATTTGATGAGATTATGAATTACATTTATAGTGCTCCACCTAAAGTGGTGGCATCTATTACTAGCCAGTGGGGGGTATCACAGAAGTTTGGATTTGACTTTGTATGGGCCAGTGGAGAGAATGAATGCAAGAGATGAAAGGGAGGGTGGAGAACTCTGGACCACAAGTGGCTTGCTCTGGGAACAAGTGGGAAGTCAATCAGGAGGGCAGAAGCCTCCATACCCTAGTCCCCTCTTTGGTATCCCATGTCCAGTACCTCACCTTGGCCTTGTATTTCTGCAGAGCTATAGAGGGGTGGCCCACTATAGTAGTCCTCTCTGAAGCGCCGTGTGATGATCAACTGTCTGACATCTAGCTCATTAATCTCTGCGTCCTGCTCTGCCCTCATCTCATCCTGCCAACCTCACATGCAGCCTTCAGGAGACCTCCAGCGTCCAGAGTAGTTACTGTCTGACTGTGTTCCTCTGAAGGGGCCTACTTGTCTCTGCAAATACATAAAAGTACCTTCATCTATGCAAATATTGGGCATTAATGCTTCTGTGCTGTCCAGGAGAAATGATCCCTCAAACCTTACACTGTTCATGGGTAACACATTATGAAGGTTAAGCTGCAGGACCGGCTTCATTGTGTCATCAAATAAAACTCACCTAGTGAGAGCAGCACACTTGCCCTACCTCACCGTCTTGTGTTGCATTGTAATTAGTCAACTAGAAAGCGGCTGACTTGAGGATGCAATTAGTGTTTTCTTTGCAAGGTGAAAACAGGTCTTTGTGGGGTTTTCTCCTTTTTGTTAGTTCTCCATTATCTGCAATTATCATTACTGTTAACAGTTTTTCGTGAGACCATTATAATGTAATCTTTCCACTGTACTTGTAAACACACAAATCCTTTGACATACAGGCTAGAAAATCAGAACTCCAGCACTTGAATCTGCTGGGATCCCTTTGCTGTTGTTGGAGAGGTGGCTTTTCTGTGCTTGGTTAGCTAATGAGTTTTTGACTGTTTTTCCTCCTGAGTGTGGTGTTTTCTCCACTCCAGCTGCACACTGGAACCATTTGAAGTGATTGTACAAAAGCCAGTGTCTAGAACCTGCCTTGGAGCCTGACTGGTTTGTGGCAGGCCTGCTTGCCACCAAAAGCTATGTGTGTGTTTAAGCTTCTCTAACGGTAGCTAAAGCTGAGTACCATTGTCTGGCTGGTGTAGAGGCACAGGGGTTCTCAGTTATTTCTGCACAGAAACCCCTGTGAGCCTCACGGATGTAGCAGGTAGAGAGCCTGCTGGCTAAGGTGTAGGCTGCAGATTGCAGCTGGAGGTGGAGCTTCAAGTAAGGATTTCTGGGACATGTGGACTCATAATCCAGACAACTCATCAAGCACCTTTTTTATTTCCTCAGCCTCAGCCATGCCATAGACTTGAAGCAACTCTTGATGGCAGTCCTCTGCCTCCTGCAGGTCCATTATGATTCTATTTTCATAAACAATTCATTCCATGAAGACATGATGAATTTAAGTTTTGGGGGTGATTTAACATCAAATAATATGAAATGGAAAAAATATGTAATGGAAAGGGTGAACTGGAATTCCCTTTTTCTCTCTCTTTAGGTGTACCTTGTATAGAATTGCAGGACTAGAAGGATTCCTAAAGTGTTGAGATACTAAAACCTACAAATCATAAATGTGCTGCTTCATGTCCTGCTGCTTGAGATGGAGCAGGACCTTGATTATTCCTACAGATGCTCTCTCATTCAGCTGCATGCCCAGCTTACATGCAGTAGTGTTTTAAGTATCAGAACTAAGAGGAATGGCTACTTTGTTTGGCTGTGGGGTCATTTTTTTCTGTCATATAATGCTGTCTCCTAGTAAAGTCTCCTGAATATTTGAAATAGAATAACATTTTTCATGTTTTGAAAAGAGACTTAACTTCTGGAAGCTTCTGTAACTCATTCAAATTCAAGCCTGCTAGGACGGGAGAGCCATCTAATATCTGAGGTCTATAATTGGGAATTCACAGTGATCTGGAGCATTGTCATCAAGCCAATTGTTGGACAGTGTCACACTTTTTCAGTGTCACAGAATTTCTCAATTGCTTCAGAATTTCTTAAAAACTGAATGGACATTATGACCTTATGGAATGAATTTTGAATGGTCTATACCATCTGCGTGCTGAGGCTTGAAATTCCTTTAAAGGAAATAAAGATTTCCATTCTACAATTAGGAGAGAAAAGCTTTAAGATGCAAATGACTTAGAGACATAGCTCACTGGAACTTATTCACAAGCTGCAGTAGATAAGAGAGTATACAAATTATGGGAGTAACCTTCTCCCCAGTTAGTGCTTTTTAGGCCCCAGTTGATGCCTTGAATGCTTACACTCTGGAGTTGATATAAAAGAAAGTGGAGTTAGGGCCTGGGTATGTATAGATCAGTGGGTGCAAGGTCTGCCTAATAGAAGAGAGACTCGTGGTTCAAATGTCAGCACCACAGAAAAGAAAAAAGAAAACAGTAGAGCCAGAAAAGGTGGTGTATACCTGTAGCCCTTGCTACTGTGGAGACTGAAGTCGGAGGGTCACTTGAGATTAGGAATTTGAGGCCATTCTGGACATCATAGGGACTCATGATGTCCCAAAACAAAACACAAACGATGCACACAAGCAAATAATACATATCCCACATACATAATTATATTCTTGTATGGATGCATGTTTGTATCCACTTGCATGAGCACACACACACACACACACACACACACACACACACCAGATAGATAGCCAATATTATTTACACTTTGCATATAAGGAAATCAAGCTTCTAAAGTCTCAAATGACTTGTCTAAGGGTGTGTAGCCAGTAATTTAAGAGCTGTGCCTCACATGGATCTTGTCATGCACTATTTAATAAAAATATAATAATTTATTCATCCAAGACCAATGAGTTTGAATTAAAATTTTAAGATTACAATGAGTCTTTTAATCCATTTTGTCTGTGGTACCATTTTTATTGTATTATTTAACAGAATCTTAATAACTTTTTTATCCTTTGACCCAGTAGTATGTTTCAAGTTTTATTAACCATTTGGACTCCCATTTCCAAACCAGCATTAGGAGTTTACTTCCATGATCTTATTGTCTTCATACTCCTGTGCTCTGGTGGCTATAATATAATGGAAGATCTGATGGAAACCCTGCGTGCACTATGTAGATGGCCATGCCATGGTATCTGAGTGATCACCTTGAAGGAAAGAAGGAGTTTAGCTTTGTACAGAAGGCCGAAGCTTTAGAACATTAGGTTCATGGTTCTTGGCTGATTATTCCATATTTATTTTGCTAGGAACAAATTTATCCTTATCAAGCAAACATGCCTATTTTGAAAGAAATATATGGTGCCCCTTATAGAAATAAGACCTTTTCCTAAGTCAGTGTGTTGTAACTGTTTTGTTTTGTTTTTAGTAGAGTCTTATAGGCTAATTCTAAAATATATAAAAAACAGCCAGAGTCAAAAATAGTCAAGTCACTTAAGAACAAGATAGGAAAATCCAATTTACTGTCCACTGAGACTTAACGATAAGGGGCACAGGAGAGCTACTGGGGAGTTGGTTAGAGTTCATTTCACAGCAGTTTGCTATGCTTTCCTTAGTGTTTTACTGTTGTGTGTGCTGCTTATATCACAATGGAAAGAGAGGTGGGATAAATCAATACTGTGCTGTAGCTGTGCTGTGAAAGAGAAATGTCCAGAAGACTGAAGGGCTACTGCAGGTGACACTGTGCCCCTCAGGTGACAGCAACCTCCATGGGATCCTCTGCCTTAGAAAACTGCTCACCAAACAGATTTTAAACTGTTTGATGCCTTGGTTTTTGTTTTGAGTTAGTGATATTTAAAACTTGTGTTTTACACATAGTAACAATACATGTTTATGAGTGCAGTGACATTTCAACATAGTGTGTAGTATTCGATGATCAGATGAAGTTAAGTGGGGTCTTTGGCCTCGGCTACACATCATGTCTTTGTGTGAGAATATTCAGAATCTTCTCTAGGTTTGTGTTGTGACTAGAGCTACTTTATTGTGCCATCAACCATGAGAAACATTTCTCCAGACCGCCTGCCCTCCCCAGCCCCATCAGCCTTTTGATAATGTGCTTCCTCATACCCCTCCAGGCTCGGAGAAGCAATATTTTGTTTCTTTGGGGTCCATATTAATCTCTACAAATAAGTGAGACTGTATGATATCTGTGTGTCTATGCCTGACTCACTTCTCTTGGTGACATCAGTTCCATCTGTACTGCTGCAGATGGAAGCATTTCATCTCTTTGGGGGCTAAATAACACTACACTGTGTTTATATACTACACAACTGTTTCTTAATTAGTCCTTCTGAATTCTCCTCTTCCCTCCCCCCCTGCTGCATACTGAGCTCATTAATACTGATCCGTATTGTAAACGGAGACTGGCTGATCATTATTTTCAGCAGCAGACATTCATATTTTTGGCTAAGCTTTTGGCATTTTATATTTGTGGGCACCCTTTTCTTATTTCTTTTGCATTATTGATGTTCCCTGTATTTGTCATTAATGAGCTTAATTACTTCATTGACAATTTATCTTTGGTTTGAATTTCCACCCTCTGGCTAATGCCTTACTGTTTGATGTCATCAGAAAATTGAGCCAGATCATTTTCCATGCATTGGTTGCTTATAAGTAAACATGTTAGATACACAGCATGTTCATGGCTAATATGCTAGTGCTCAGGGATGACAAGGGTAGTGTACAGCTGCCTTGGAGGTGGACAACCTTGGATGTGTTGTACAGAAGAGGACTGAAGTCAGATTTTAAGATCATTAGCATACTCATGAATAAGAATAAAATTTTTTGAATAAGAATAAAATTTAAAACCAAACAACTCACCTTGAAGGGTAGCACAATGTTAGTTTCTGATTAGCATGCACAAGGCCCTGGGTTCCTTCCCCAGCAGAGCAAAGGCACATATTCAGAAGTAAACAAATAAAAGCAGACTTACCTCTTAAAGCTGTTTTCTAAAGCATTAAAGGTTTTCTAAAACATTCTAGGATTTTCATTAGATATATATTAAGACATCATTAACAGTCTTAAACACTTCAGCCAGTCTTAGCCCTGTGACTTTTGGGTGTGTGTGTGTGTGTGTGTGTGTGTGTGTGTGTGTGTGTGTGTGTGGAGGGGGTATCAGGTTTCTTTGTTGCTGTTTTAAGATTTATTTTTATTTTGTGTATGATGGCTTTGCTTGAATGTATGTATGTGCACCTTGTGCCCATGAAGCCAGAAGAGAGCAGCATCAGATCTCCTAGAACTGGGGTTACACACAGTTGTGAGCTGCCCTGTCAGTGCTGGGAATGAAACCAGGGCTCTCTGGAAGAGCGAATGGCTCTTAACCTCTGAGCCATCTCTTCAGCCCCAATGTGCCAGTTTTAATAGCTGCATGGCAGTTCTCTTTTTGATGAAATGCAAAGTGAGCAGAGCTCACAGAGAAAGAATCATGGCACAGGTACAGCTTTCAGTCACTGCTTATGCCCCGGTACCACCTTCTTTGTGAAGAAGAGCTTTTGGCTCACTGTTGAAGGGTTCAGTTCAGTGTGGTGGGGAAGCTGTGACAGCAGGACCAGGTGATTTTGCAATCAGGAAGCAGAAAGCGGACAAGATGTAGGATAGGACCATAAACTCCAAGTCACCCTAGTGACTCACTTTCTACAATGGAGTTTCGCAGCTTTTGCAGACAGCCCTATCATCTTGGGATGATGCTTAGGTACATGACTCTGTAGGGCTGATTCACATTCAAACCGCATCCACTAAGAGTTTCATATTCTGTGAGTGGTATTGTCTCTGCCCAACACAAATGACTTTATCTATTAATTTTTTTGTTGGTTCTTATATGTACTCTGCTGCTTATAAAGCATTAAAAAAAATCCTATAGGACTGTGTGAGTTATGGGTGTTGGTCACCATAGTAGTGTACAGAATTGTGTTCATTTTAGTAGAAATCTTGCTTCCTTGATCTTATAAATTGAAGCCTTCTACTTAAGGAAAAATTAAAAGCTTAAAAAGAATTTTTTTCAAGGAAATGAGATGTTGGTGGCGGTTTTACAGAATTTATAGATGTATGAGTAGCTTGGGATGAATCTGCTGTAAATATCTCAGGGCTAGTGTAATTAATTTATATTCCCTTGTTGTTTGCCATTTAGTTTGTTGAAAGGAAGATTGCTCTGAGCATCATGGAAAATGTTAAAAATTTTTCTTAGTATTTTAAGCCAGTGTTTTTAAGTCTTTCAAAATTAGTATTCTTCTCTTTTTTTCTGGACTTAGGTCATACTCTGATTATGTGTCAGGTGCTGGTGTGGAGCCAGGTCTTGAGCATAGCATGCAGGTGCTCTGCTGTGGAGCCACATCCCAGCCCTCAGATTCTTCTAGTCATAAGGAATTTGTCTCAAGGAGATCAAAGAGACTAACAAGATTTCATCAATGAGATATGTAAGCATTTCTAAGATTTTTTTGACAACTTTTTTTTGTTACATAATATTCATATATAATCCACCTATTTGAACTATACAGTACAGTGGTTTTTCAGTATTTGTCATTTTGCTTGACGTGTGTGTGTGTGTGTGTGTGTGTGTGTGTGCGTGCGCGTGTGTGTGTGTGTATACACCCCCTAGTACATACACATGTTCTAGGTATAGAAGCTATCATTTAGCATGTACTTTATTCTTGTGTTTGGCTTTGCACTAGTTTATTTTTTGTTACTGTAAAGAAATCCCAGAAGCTTCATATTTTATTATTGTTTTATTTGTATTACAGTTTTGAAGGCTGAAAATCCAGACAGCGTGACATGGTTATGGTGCATGTCCTTCTGGCTGAGTCACCTCATAGTGAGTGATCTGGATTAATAAAGGAGAGGTCAGATGGTTAGATAATAAGGCAGGATGACTAGGCTTGGTTTTTGCTTTTAGCAGCTCTGTTATGAAAACTTAATTCAGAATTTTACAAGAATTGCCTCAGTTTCCTCCAAGGGTAGGACTGACATGAAAACCCTATCTCAGAAAGATCTCACCATCTACTACATAATATCTCTACACCTGGGATCAAACTTTCCAAACATAGACCTTTGGAGGGCCAGCCGCACAAAGACTCTAGTATTCTTTTCCCCTTAGGTTTTCATGGTCCATCCATGTTCCAACATGGATATTATTTCATTTCTTTATAACTAATGTTATATTTTATTAATATTTTACACTTTGTTTATTCTTTCATCAACTGAAGATTATTCAGAGCTTAAAATCTCTAACAGTGGTTGTTTGATATAGTAGGAATGCATATGAGAATTATTTTCTATGACCAGCTTCTTAAAATGTTAACTAGCAAATAGAAAAAGTGTCCTTGTCCACTTCCTATAATCCAACCAAATCAGGATGTCACTGAGCCACCAGGATAGTGGGAGGGCAAACAGAGGATATGGGCCCCTATGGCACTGAATCTATGGTGGTCATATTCTTAGTAGACCATAATAAGGAGACAAAGTCTACACCTAAAGAAGCTGATTAGGCACCATGTTAAGGAGCAGGTTGCCAATACTCCCAAATAAAGACACATACATACTTATATATTTCATGAAAACAGGCCTAGTGATCTGTAACCTTCCTGGCTTAATAGTATTTTCTGCATCCACTTCTTCT
The DNA here is from genome assembly GCA_004025045.1 of Sigmodon hispidus. NCBI lineage: Eukaryota > Metazoa > Chordata > Mammalia > Rodentia > Cricetidae > Sigmodon > Sigmodon hispidus. Next base: position 109,374 of record PVIH01000842.1, on the reverse strand, counting down.
AGACCATGCACCCTCATTCAGGATGGCATTGGAAAAGGCAATGATTTTGTTCCTAGGTTGGAAAGAATATGCTAAGCTAGTCTCCCCAGCCCTAGAACTTAGTATTTTTAATGTATGAAGTACAGAAAAATCATTAAGTGCTATATGGAAAAATATCTTGAAAAGCCTCTTTATGCTAGTTGTAGTGGCTGATGTAATCCTAGCACTCAGGAGGAGAGAAGAGGGCTGCATAGTGAAGCAACCTTGGATACACAGGAGACAGCATAACAGAGCCAACTCGTTGGGGAGCAGTGGTGAAGAGATTTGGAAATCCTGAAAGGTGGGAGTCATTACTTTGGGGTGCCTAGGAGACTTTCCCATTGGGGATCTTGCTAAGATCCCTTTGTAGCAGGCAGCAGATACCTGCCTTCTCTCTCACACTCACATCCCCTGTCTCTCCTTTTCTATCCCCTTCTTTCTCTTTCCTGGTGAAAGTGGTAAAGGAGGAAAAATGGACCAGAATCTACTCACATAGATGGTTCTGGACTGTCTGACTTGTGAATGGATAGCCTCATAGACAATTAGGCCCATTTCTACTTCTGAGTCTCGACACATTTACATGGTAGTTGTGCACCCCTCCACATAGTTTTCCCTATACTTAGAGTCAGAAAGAGTGATTTTATGTAATTTATTTTCCTTGGAAGGCTCATCTCATACCAACACTTTTGTTTCATCAAGATCCTTTATATTTTCCCCTTAAATTTCCAATGCAGTTAAATCTGACTCTTTATGGGCCATAAGCAAAGACATAAATGATAATAGAAAAAAGCATTCTTCAGTTATAGGAGGCAAGAGTTAGTTCCCAGTGCAGTGCTCAGCTGCCTGCCTTTTCCATGGTACAAGCTGGTAACAGATGACTTAAAGGTTCATGTTCTTAGTGTCTGGCTGGCTGGCTCTCTCTTTCCATGTGTGTATGTGTGCACACGTGCATGTGTATGTTTGGGTACTATTTTGTACACGTGTGGTGGAGGCAAGAGAACAATCCAGGGCGTCAAAGGTCTTCTTCCTTTGAAACTGTCTCGTGGGCCTAGGGCTCACAAATCACCTAGACGGCCAGCACGGAGCTCCAGGGGTCCTGTTGTCCTCAGCCTTCATAGCACACACCACCATGCCTAGCATGTTCACATGGAACCTGGGGGTTGAGCTTAGGCTCTGTGCTTGTGAAACAAGCATTTTGCCAACAGGACTGGCTTCCCAGCTCCCTGGTTATTTTATTTTAACCTTTACCTTAGGGGCAAACAAGCCGGAATAATCAGTTGCTCAAAACAAATGCTGCTTCATGTTGTAAAAATCAGCTAAATGAAAAGTCAACAGAACACCATCTTCATATGCTTATTTACTCAGCCAATACCAAATGTTGGAGCCCAGAGGTGAAGAACACAACTTGGCCCTCTGGGATTCCATGTAAGGCAGGGGATACACATCCACACAAACAGCCTTTCAGTCTAGGAAGTTCAAGCAGGATGCTCAACTAAGTCTGTGAAGCAGACAGAAGGCCAGGCGATACTCCTCAGTAATATCTGAATTTAGAGGACAGACTAAAGGAAGACAGACAGACACACACACACACAGAGTCGGGGATTCTGAGGAAGAGACAGGAAAGAAAAAAGTTCCAGAAATAAGTCGCAGAAAGTCCCAGCAGTCAACAGGCTTGAGCAATATGGAGCAGATCCAGTGGGATGGAGGTGGGGTGGACCAATGTCAGCTGCAGAATACACAGGAAGAAGGAAAGGAAATAAAAAATCAATGGCCAAAGTAGGGGAATAGGATTTTCTTTTTCATTTTATTTTCTCAATCTATCTATCTCTATTTCTCTCTCTACTTCTCTATTTCTCTGTATTTCTCCTCCATTATTCAGGGAATTAGTAAAATTTACTGGTAGAGTCTGTGTTAGCTATTATTTTTGAGATACATTGAACAAAAATGAGAGCTGTAAAAGCTGTAGAATAGCTGCTGGGTGACCCCCATAATTATGGATGTCTTCCTGTTCCAGACAGCAGGGGGAGGGTATTACAGCTTGCCGTCAAGCAGTCCATGTTAAATAAGCACCTTGACAAGCATGAGGCACTGAGCAGCAATGGCTGTATTCTTGCAAACAGTGGGTTTTGTCAATGATCTTTCTCAATGATAGACAGCCCATACCTATAGAGCAGTAATCAACAGAGCGTTGTGGGTGCCCTGAAGAGTGCAGATGTTAATCATGCCTGTAGCATGATAGCAACAGTAGCAGTGGTCAAGTTTTCTGGTAAATGACGGCTCGCTCAGTCTGCAGAACAGTCGCAGCAAGTGTGGACTCTATGCATATGGGAACATTGCCAAAGGTTAGCTATGAGGTCAGTGGGACAGAAAGGCTTAAAGATCCCAGCATCAAAAGGATGTTTCTGATCAAGCCTTGTCTATGTGACTACATAGAGCAGTGTGCACTCCTTAAAGATGGCTATGTGTGAGAATGCCATGGTAAAACCCATTACTCTGCTTGTAACGTAAAAATAAACTGAAAACATTTGAAAGCAATGGGATAAAAGTATAGAGTAAGATTAATTAGGTGATAAAAGGAAAAATAGAACATAGTCTGAGAATACTTATACTCAAAAATGATATATAAAACTAAAAAAATATCAGATTATCAATCACAGCACATTTTCATCTCAGAATTTTGAAAGTTGGTCTCAAGACAGCAGCCCATATGATTTATCCATTAAAAATGAGTGCCCGAGAAGAGACTTCAAACAAGCTTTACAAAGTAGAGATCTGAACAGTGGCATTTTTGTTTGGCCTGTACAATATAAGAAATCTGAATTGAATGCCAGCTCTTAAAAACTGGGAGATTTCCTTTAAAAGATTCTCAATCTCCAGGTGCTCTTGGGGCAGGGGAGGGGAGGAAAGGCAAGCATGCAGGCAGTGCCAGAAGCAGGCAGAGAGGGAAGAAACAACTTGCATCATACTATGATGTTGGTAGCATTTCCTAAGGGTTGTACATACCTAACAGGGTGTACCACGTTATGTGTGGAAGTCTCCTGGGGGAGTATGCCCTGTAAAGCAGTTTACCAAAAGGGAAACGGAAAGTTTTAAGTGTAGCCCAAATGGTGACTAGCTGACCAAGTTTCTCACTCAGACCCTGGACTTTATTCCTGCAAGGTATAAGAGGCCTATTCCCCACAGCCTCATCAACAAAATGTGGTTTTCAGGCTTTGAGGAATACAGCAGCTAAGAGAGAGCCCTTGTCTGAGATCAGTAGCAAGGCTGAACACACTGTCTAGGGGATGCTCAAGAAGAATTCCTTTCTCTGTGATGAAAGTGGGTGTCTGTGTCTCCATGCACATGTGTAACTCAGGTGCTACCCACCTTTTACTGTTTTAAAGATGAGCTCCCTGCTGGCCACAAGCTTGCAGACCTACAGCTCCAGGGGTCGATCCTTACTTCCCCTACTTCCCCAAAACTAGGCTTACAAGTGCACACCACCATACTTTTTCTAAATGCAGGTTCTGGGGATGGAACCCAAGTACTCATGCTTGCAGGGCAAATAAGTTATTATGGAGCCACTTCCCAGACCTGTCCCTGTTTTGTTCTCCAGCTTCTACATAGGCTTTAGTACTTTGAACTCTAAGACTAGAAATGCTAACTTCCTTGTTTGTTAAAAATTATGATATGGTTGGAGATGTAGCTCAGTGACAGAGCACCTGTTCAGCATGGATAGTCAGTCCCAACTACTGCCCCAAAGCTTTTTCTAAATAAATTCAAAGGAGCATTGAGGTGAGGCTGAGCTAAGCCTGGCATTGTAGTACATGCCTGTATCTCAGCACTTAGGTAGAAGGTTTATGAGTTGAAGGCCAGCCTGGTCTACATTGTGGATTCGAGGTAGCCTAGGCTAGATAACAAGATTCTACTTCAAACAACACAAAATGAAAATGGGAAAAATCCAAAGAATTATTGATGTGTTTTTTTATTTGTATTTGTACTTTTCCTCATTTAGTTTGGGTGTTTTTGTTGCTTTCCACTATAAAGGATTTTCTTTTATTTAGACAAGATCAGACTGTAGCCAGACTGACCTGGTACTTACTGTATAGATCAGGCTAGCCTCTGGCTCACAGAGATCCACCTGCCTAGACTTCCTAGGTGCTAAGATTGAAAGCTGTTACTACCATGCCCAGCTTTGTTTTTTAGAGTTAAACTGACTAGATTCGTTGTTGTTGTTTTGTTTTTTACTTCAGCAGTTTGAGCCAAGTTTAGAATATTTTTCTATCCTCCAAGTATAGAATTTACTCTCTGTATTAATTTTAAAAATTCTTATGTTAGATCTCTACTTCATTTAGATTTTACTCTCATGTGTAATTTGAAGGGCAGATCTCTTCTGTGGTTGCCTAGTTACCCAAACAGCACTTACTAAGAGGTCCATTCTTGATCTGAGATGTCTGGCAGACAATGTGCATCTCTTTTCATATGCAGTTTATTTCTGTATTTGTTTTCTCCAGGGTCCATCAGCCATCTATTAATATGCTGATGATAGGCTATTTTATTTATAGCTTCACAATATGTTTTTATGATTGCTTTCTTTATTCCATATTCCTGACTGTTGTTGCTTGATTGTTCAGAATTAACCTTATCAGCTTGCCTGATTCTTAGTGCCGAGAAGTGTGGCTTTTTCCTTTAATATGAGGGACTAGGCACATCCTGTAGTTTTGTAAGAGCATAAGTCTTTGTTCAAGTTCACTTTTACTTCAAGTCTTAGCTAGGTTTTCTCTTAGTTTGGGCAGCTTGAATCTGCTGAGGAGGTTGAAGAAGCCAAGCAGAACAGCAGTTCTCAACCTGTGGATCATGATCCTTTGGGGGTTGAAGGTCCCTTTCACAGGGGTCACCTAAGACCACTGGAAAACAGTTATTTACAATTTATAACAGTAGCATCATTACAGTAGAAGTAGCAATGGGAATAGTTTTCTGGTTAGGGGTCACCATAGCATGGGGAACTGTATTAAAGGGTCACAGCATTAGGAAGGTTGAGAACTGCTGACTTAGTAGAACATCAAAATGGGAGGCTGGAGCTTGGGAGAACAAGGGTGGGTCAGAGATAAACTCTGGAACCACTTTGATTAGGAGGACAGGAGACTGAGATGCCCTGTTACTATTCCATGTAAAGGTAGTGGTTTGGCAGCATTCCCCAGAAAACCTCACCCAAGTATCTCATTCATAGGAGACATGTGGCCAGGGAACATTTGCATATTTTATCAATAATATTTTAGAATTGTTTATTTAAAGAATGTTATATACCATAATTACTGCTTCATAAATGAGAATGTTCATTGTTTGAGATTTTCTCTCTGACTACATTTTTGTTTCAAGTTATAAAAATAGGTGTTTAGACGTATCAATTATATAACATATTCAAGATAAATTTTGTCATTAGTTTCTTAGAGTAACTAATATAGTAATGTGCTATATAGCCCAGAAAATATTATGGCTTATCTTTAAAACATGATTCAGGAACAGACTTGCTATGGGGATGACTAGATGAATTCATTTGAGTTAGACTTTGCTTTTAGTTTTCTATTCAGGAAATTACACACATATGCAGCTACCTGTAAGACTGTACGATAGGCTATATGGTAGGCAGTGGTGCTCAACCTTCCTAATGCTGAGACCCTTTAACACAGTTTCTCATGTTATGGTGACCCCCTAACCACAAATTTATCTCTTTGCCATTTCATAACTGTGATTTGCTATAGTTATGAATGATAATGTAATATGATATAATCATAATCTAATATGCAGGATATCTGATATGCAACCTCCAAAGGGGTCAGAACCCATAGGTTGAGAACAACTGTTTTAGAGGTAGCCTGTGAACTTAATTCTCAACTAGAAATATTAATGTGAGTATATGGGCATGTTGTCTTTATCTTGGAAATACCTTTTACATTAGAAATAAGAATTTAAAACAGGTGCTGTCTGCTACCCTGTGTTGGGTATTATCTTCCATATCAGAACTAGTTCACATTGATTAAAGTCTTTTAGACTGTCTTGGGAATGATACTGTGATGTTGCAGATGAAGGATGATGCCTAGGACAGGGGATGTTATCATTTAGTTGTTGCTTAGTTTTGTTTCTCAATAGCACTAACATTTGCAGTAGAATTTGCCTTTGCCGTGTGTGTGTGTGTGTGTGTGTGTGTGTGTGTGTGTGTGTATAAAATAAGCGTGTAGAGTCTCAGAGTAGTGTTGTAGAAGGCTTCCCGGGCCCATTTGGGCCGGGAGGTTCGGACTTTGCCCGGGGCAGCTTTTGTCCCCCAAAGAAATGAATCAGACACTTCTATTAACTTCATACTGTTTGGCCCATGTCTCAAGCACATTACTAGCTAGCTCTTTCATCTTAATTCAACCCATTTCTAGTAATCTTCTCGCCATGTGGCCCAGCCCGTGGCTCACCTGTATTTCTTACATGGCTCTTCTTCAGGGGTTGGATGGCGACTGGCTAACTCCACTCTCCTTCTACCTGTCTGTCCTCTGATTCTCCACCCACTTCTACGGTGCTCCACATAGGCAAAAACAGCTCCTTTATTTACAGCATACAGAGAACATTCCACCACAGAGAGTAGACTAGATATGACACAGGAAATGCTACCTTCAGCCTTAGTTTTTAGAATCCTGTTTGACTGCAGGACTTAGGGAATAATACAATTTGTTGTCTATTCTTAGTAAATGTCTCTCTTTCTCTGTTCCACATAGAAGCTATTTTCTCTATAATATTTATAGCTTGTGTTTTGGATTTATTAGGTCAATATGCATACATAATGGCCTTCAAAACTGTATTTCTTATGCAGAGCTAAGGTGTTCGTGTAGGGTTGGAAATATTGTAGGTGAGAGAAAAACAGATTCTAATGTGTCCGTTTCCTATCTATACCACAGTGCCTTGAATCCTTCAATTTCCATTGTCTTAAATCTTGAACATTAGAGTAAGTGTGTAAAAGAAATAACAGAATATAAAAGCATTTGAAAAGGAGAATGAAGGCATTGAGTGCCCTGCAGACTACATCCTTCAGCTCAGCATGCTACAGACTACCTTGGTAGAGGAGATTCTCAAGCAGCGGTGAGAGAAGCTGGCTGGCAGTGTCTTGTGGGGCTTAGGCCACCACAGTCTCTGTACCCAAACAGTGAGTGTGGGGCCCTGCAGTGTACACTTGCATTGTGAATAAGTAAAAGGCCTTGTTTTTAGGTTATATACTAGCAGCTTTATATTTTCCTTCCCTTGAAGGGAGGAAAAAGAAAACCAGATATCTCCAGAGAACAGCCTTCCTTTGATCATGCATCTGATTCTTCATCATTTGGGCCCCTGAATACAAAAGTTCTTAGATCAATCAGGGTAGGTGAGCAAGCATCATAGATTTTGCTGGTCTTCTCACTGAGTCCAGGTTTATAATTATTTGCATAATTCTTTCAGGATTTTCCATTGATTTTCTTTGTGGACTTCTGCATAGGAAAGCGTTGTGAAAATGAAACACTTTTGCTTTGTCTTGAAAACAGTCCCCTAACTGATTTAGCTTGCATTTTTTTTTTTTTTTTTTGCATTTAACCTTTACCTACTCAACCTACCTCCTTTTTTATGCTGAAGAACATCTAGCATGCTGGAAGATAATTTCAGGCACATAACCAGAGTTTTTAAAAACCTCACCCAGACTCTCCGAGGGGACACTATAGGTTGTGCCTAGGAGGAACTGCTGGTCTGCTCTTGCCCTGCCCCAGGCTTGTGCACATCCATCAGAAAAGTGAACACACCTGATAATCTTTGGTCTTAGATATAAAATTTTAGTGAAACCATAATTTAAAATTAATACACAACAGAGGATCCTCTCCTATTGCTCCAAAATGGTCCTTCTGGGGTCATTCTGAAAGCTGCACTTGAATTGGACTAGGAACAAATGTTGGAGTTTTCTCAGAATGACTCATTGTTTAATCTCTGACAATTTCTCTTTATTATATGATCAGCATATGTGTTGCAAGTCAATTCAAAAAGCAAAGTTCAAACAGTTGAAAGTATGATTATCAGATAGTTTTCCAGATGAAAGGAAAATAAAACTAAAATCCATTTGAGAAATGTTCAACTGCAGCACATCTTTTTGAATGGATGATTTCTTGAGATTTATGCTTGAGCATTGCCAGTGTAAGTGTGGACTCTCCTGAGCTTCACTCGGCAGCACACATGAGTATGTGAGTGTGTGTACCTGTGTACACACATGAGCATCAGAGGCGGACATGAGGTGTCTTCCTGTATCACACTCTCTTGCTGTCTTGAGACTGTGTCCCCCGGGAGCTGGAAACCTGTCATTTCAGCTAGGCTGTCTGGTGAGGAAGCTCCTGAGATCTGCCTGTCTTACCTTCCCTCCCAGGCTGACTAGAGTTTGAGATCATCATGCTTGACCAACAAATGTTTCTTACCCATGGAGGCAAGCCTCACCACTTATCTTTATATTTACTTTCTCCCTATATTCCCTGATTATGTGCTCATTAATAAAAGTGGTCAGGATAGGAACATGCTCTCTCTGGAAGCTTCCATTTTGGACCCAGTTCTGTTGCTTATTAATGGTATGACTCCTTTGGGGATGGGTCACTGAAAAAGGCAATAAACTACCAGTCCTGTTAAGTATTGCCAGACATCAGAACAGACCCTGGCTCCAGATGTAATGCACACAGACACCTGCATTTCCTAGTGCTCACCCAGGACACCCTTGGTCTCTCTGCCTCTGTGTTGGTTATCAAAGGGACTTTCTCAGTCCTGTCACTATCGGTGAACTCTGTAGTTGGGAATGCCAGTTCACTACTGTGATGAAGATGCATTGCATGTCAATGAATTCAGAACTCTGAGTATGGGTTCAGACAGGAAACATAAAAGATGGCTGTGTGTTTATCTCTGTGCGATGTGGTCTAAGGCTTGCTTGCTCTCAACTTGGTGTTACTGTTTTGTTTTTAACCAACTTTCAGTGTCACTTAAAACTTGGCTGCTGCTCCTCACTGTAGAATGTTAGAGCATGAAGGCTGACCCTAGAGAAGGTGCTGGGTGCCCCTGCCACAGAATTGTAGGGGTTTGTTTGTCTGCCCCTCACAAGCGCCTATGGACCTGCTAACTGGGCTCAGGAGGCCCACTTGAGGTAGCGTCCTAGCACATGCCTAAGATCCTCTAATAGCAGCAGCTTGCCAGCTTGCCGGCCTCTGTTGGTTCTGAACTACTTTCACCTCAACCCCATCTATGTAAAGCTTACTCCCTCCAACTGTGTAATTTGTAGTTTTCTGGCTCATTGGGAGTGGAGAACTGTCCTTGGTGCTGAATTACAGTTTTCTTTCCTGGCCTCTACTTTCAGAGTTTGGGTATTAGAGTTGGGTGCCATGGTGCCCAATTTGTTTAACTCCATAATAGCTTGTGGGCTTTGACTGCTTCCTGACTGCATTGGCTTGGGTTTATTTACAAATATATTTGGATTTTCACCAAACTTGGACACAATAACTTGAAGGTCTTTGCAGGTGCCCTGGAAACACACAGTCTCTATAGCTGGTTTGTACTGCAGAGCCAATATGATTTTTTTTTAATTTTTATTTTATTTTATTTTATTTTTTAAAAACTTTATTTATTTAATTATTTGCCTTGTTGTTTGCCTGGAACTGGAACTACAGACAGTTATGAGCTGCCATGTGGGTGCTGGGAATCGAACCCCGGGTCCTCTGGAAGAGCAGACGGTGCTCTTAACTGCTGAGCCATCTCTCCAGCCCCCGCCAATATGATTATTAATGCATCTTTGCAAGGAGCTCCCCACTGACTTGCTTATTTCTACACTTGTATGTTTGTTACAGTGCTAGGAGATGAACTCAGGGCCGCACATACACCAGGCGAGCACTACACCACTGAGTTCTGTTCCCAGCTTGGAACTCCACTGTATAAAGCAGAGATTACATTTCTGACTTTGAATCTGATTTCCAGATCTCCAGTTCTCTCCAAGTTCTTACGTGCTGATGCAGGGTTACTGTTTTTAGGTCATCACAACTTGGATTTTCTAGAAGCTATTCTTTTTCCAAAATGACTGGCAGGAATCATTACTCTCTGTGGCAAGAAACCAAAAGTTGGCAGGAGCCTTGCAATAATTGTCCAATTGGATTTATTTTTTAAAACTCTTGTGCCAATTTTCAAATTATCTGCAGTTACAGAGCTTCTGTTTCTTTAAACATTCAAGGTGAGTGATGCACATGCAGCCCCAGTCTTGCTCAGGTCAGCCATGAAGGTGCCAGAGGCCTTTCATTGAACACTCTGGATAGAAGCCAGTACCCACATGCATCCTGGAACTGCCCAAGTCCTCTGAGTAAGGAGCAGAAGGCAATTTCTGTATTTTTTGGAAACACTTAGGTTGTGACTTGACTCATTCAGTTTGTTTGAAGGTCTGGGACAACCATGGATCTCTGTATCCCTGGATCAGAAGCACTAAGGATTTGAGCAGTCTCAGCCATGTTTCCTGCTTCCTGCCTTATTCTTTGAGTATTAATTGACAAACACCCAGAAAGCCAGACCTCTATCTCTGAAGTAATTTATGAATGTCACTGAAATGGCAGTGTGAACTGAGCATGGTCATTTCACCTACAGCCTGAGACTCTTCTTTTCATCCTCTGCTTTGCCAGCCCTGGCCAACTTGATAATAACAAGCCCAGAACAAAACACATCTGTTTATTTTCTCCTGTCTTCATTAACAACTAGAAATGGTTTTGCTTGTTTGAGTTTCCTTTTCTCTAGAATCCTGATATTTATTTTGAATTTTCTTTTTGGCAGAATGAGCTCTCATGTATGCCAGACAGACTCTGGTTGTGTATTTAGTATTTATAAATTTCTTTTACTTGCTCTGGGCTATAAAGGCTGACTTTTATTGTCCTGGCTGCTCTGTTGATAATGAATGCATCCTTATTTTGGATAATACTGGATAAGATCACATCTGTGTGCCCTATTTCTTAACCTGCTGAGTTTACACACCTTGGTACACTGTTCTAAGATGTCAAAGACACAGAAACGAGTGATCTAGGAGGAAATGGGCTAGTGTAAATAAATGACTTTGTTACCAATTATCCAGATTTTTTTTAAAAATGAGATTATATTCATTACATAACATAAAGTCTCTGTTTTTCTTACTTTTTGAACTGTTCTCAAGGTTTAGCTGTGTTTTAGCAAGTGTCAGCACTTCATTCTTGTTCATGACTTAAATATTCTCAGTCTGAGTACAGAGTAGTTGTGTAGGAAGGAATCTATCAGCGGGTAGATATTTTATGAATAGCTTCTGGGAACACTCATGTTCAGTGTCTCTGTAGATGTATGAGGTTCCTCAGTTACTGCTGAGGCTGTAGCTATAGCAGCTTATTGTTGAACTTTCTGAGGAACTTTCAGAACATTTTCCATCAGGGAGTCCCAGCAGCCCAGTTCTGACTTGGTATCTTTACTGTCACATACTGTTATGCTGATTTGGAAATTGTATATCATCTCTGGGAAAATGTCTTACTCAAGTCCTTTGTCTATTTATAAATTAAGTTGTTTTTATTTGCCCAGAATTTGTTAATGTTGTTTTTGTTTGTTTGTTTGCTTTTTGATTTAATGTCTTTTTAGTCATTGGGTTTTAAAGCTCTTTATATATTATTTGTTCTAGATTTCTAATTTAGAAAGATTTTTCTCTCATTGTGTGGAGTGTCTTTCATAGTCCTATCATACTTGCTTTGGTTTTGGGGGTGGGGAGCTTGTGTGTGATAAGTGTCTGCTTTACTGCCGAGCCTTGTGCCTGGACACTTTTGATAATATCCACTGAAGCACAAAATTTTCTCATTTTGATAAAGCTTAATTCATCCCTTTTTATATCTAATGAACTTTTGCCTAACCCAAGGTCATAAAGATAACTGCCTTAGTTTTCTTGTGAGCATTTATAGTTTTAGGTCTTATGCCTATCTAGCCTCCATTTTGAATTATTTTTCACATATAATGTGAATTAGGAGTCTGAATTCATCCATTCTTTTGCAAGGCCACACCTATAGCTTTCCATGTCTCAGATTTTTGTAGGATCTATTCCTAAATATGTGACTTGTTCTCGTTGTTGTTGTTGTGGTGATGGTGGTGGTGGTGCCAGTGACGGAACTCAGCCTCGTTTACCACCAGCCTCCATCTTCAGACCACTTCTCTGTTATGCTGTGGTAATGGAATTGGTTTTCTTAATTTATTTATCATTACTTATTGTTCACAGAAATTCAACTTTTTAAAAAAAAATTCAGAGGGAAAGCTGAACGCAAAGTAATTTTATATGTAGCAAACTTATTTGCATTGTCACCCTTGATAAGTCATGCTTATGATTTTTATTTTCTTTATAGTTATTGTTAACTTATCAGCATTTTAAATTCATTTTACTGTTTTTCTTGATAAATACAAAACAAATAAACAAAAAAAAAAGAAATTCAACTTTTTGTTTATCGAGTATATTAACCACTAGAAAGAATTTTAACACTCAGAATAGAGGAATGAAGTTCACAGTTGGAGACTGGAGAGATTACTCAGTGGTTAAGAGCATTGGCTACTTTTTCAGAGGACCCAGGTTCAATTTCCAGCACTCACATGGCAATTTACAACTGTCTGTAACTCCAGTTTCAAGAAATTTAACACCCTCACACACACATACATGTAGGCAAAACACCAGTGCCATAAAAGGAAAAAAAAAAATGTGTTCAGGGCTCAAAGTAATCAACATCATGACAACACATACACATTCACCACCAACAGCAATAACAAAGATTCTCATAATTTCAAATATATTAGAACCAATTAAAGATATTATATAAAGTTAACTTGTACTTAGCACTTAACTGTGTGTCATACTAAGCTACATTTATGTCATAAGTCACTTTTCATGTCAGCATGAAGCCGTGGGACAATGTCCAAGCTACAACTGAGCCATGAGACTTGATGTCTGTCCACTTGTGCTCATTTACTGTTGCTCACACCCATACTCTGTACTCTGGCAGTAGCAAATTCCAGTCCCTTCTGTGGATTTGTCCACACTGTTCACACTCAGCATTTGTTGTTGGAACTTCTGTAGAGAGTGTTCTCTGTTCTCTAGTATATTTCTTTGATCCCATCCTAGTTACCCCTGTACTTGAACACCTCTAAAGCCTATGCTCTTAACCACTCGACAATACTGCCTTTGAGGAGTAATTTCTAGTTATTTCTTGGCGATAGAGGAAGTAATGTGGAATTATGCTCCAGGTTTCTAATTGTTATTTTTTCTGTAAAGCAGGCTGGTCTTGAACTCACAGAGATTCACCTGCCTCCGCCTTTGGAATGCTGGGAATAAATCATGTACCACCATTGCCCAGGCACTTTTCTGTCTTATTAGGGTTGGTCCCTTTGCATCTATATGATGATGCTTCTCTTCTTCCTCTTGGAAATGTTAATTGCATAGAGATAGTCTCAGCATGTATAATACATTGTAGAGCCATGAGGGAGGGAGGTTCTTTCAGTAGGCAGGAAATGATTAAGTAGCAGTAGAAATGATGAATGGGGCATTGCTTTGTAGGAATTTAAAAGTAGAATCTGGAAACTAACTCTAGACTGGGCATGCTGTGATCCCAGTCCTTGGGAGATGGAAGCAGGAAGATGAAGTGTTCAAAGTCATCCTTAACTGTATGTGGAGTTTGAGGCCAACCTGGGTTACCTGAGATGCTGTTTCCCACATACACACAAACCCCAAAAAGCAAGCCAAAATTTTTTTAACAGGTTTCTAGCTGTAATGCCAACTAAATGATGGTGACATTGGCTAAAACATAGATGAGATGGGAGAAAATGGTGAGTACTTGGGTAATAGTAAAATGTCGAAGTATTGAATTAAAATATTATACTAGAAAAACAACTTCCTTTCTATTTCTTTACAAATTACTTAATTTGTATGTTCAGTAAACATTTTTTTGACATGTAATGGTCACCAAAATGTATGTGATCCCTATCTCCATGGGTATTCACTGAAGGAGACAGGTGTAGAAAGACCAAAGCTCATAAGTACCAGTTGATATCTGCATTGTGGAAGGTGGGAACTGAGGAGATAGTGTTAGAGAGGAGTATGACAGCCTGATCTGGAAAGGGACAGGGTGGGGGTGTAGTGATTTGGAACTGTGATCATACTGATATCTGGTGGTTCAGAATCATGTGGGAAGGGGCATTCTAGGCCATTGAATTGGTATCTATCTCATAGGATCATAGGGAGGCTTAAAGAACCAGTGTACACAAGATGCTAGCCTAACCCTGGCACAGAGAATGTCTTAAAGAATAATCTGATTGTAATTAGATTAGCATGAGCAATCACACATCTTAAATATACCTCTCTGTTTATATTGGAGATGAACTAGCTCCTAGTGTGTTTGCTCAGACAAGAGTGTGTGTGGGATGGATGGTATCCTAGAGAATGACCAGTGGGCAAATAAAGGAAGAAGAGCAGGTCACAAGACCTGTAGTGGGGTGGGAGGCCAGGCAGGGGAAGAACTAAGAGAGGTGACAGCAAAGCTCAGTGATGGAAACCCTATCTAATGTGTATAAATGTGTGTTGGATCTCCAGTACCTCAAAATGACAAATGACGGAGGGAAGGATTCCTTTTGAGAGAAAATGGTGGTGAATGAAGCTAGTTGTTTCTCAGGTCACTGAGTTGAATAAAGATTGAAGAGGGGCCACGAGGTCTTCATGTGTTAGGATTTTGTGCATATACTGGCATGATTTGCATATACCTAGTTATCTGGTGGCAGGTTTCTATGGATTGGATACAGGTGGGAATGCGGGAACTTGGCAGAAGGGCAGTGGCGCATAGCGGGAGACTATTAATGGCTGTTTCTATGTAGAAAAGAGCTTTATTGTCAGATGCATATGGTTCTGATTAACAAAGGGGTTATGGTTATAGTGGCAAAGAAAGCAAGAAGAAAGAGAAAGAGGAGGAGGAAGAAGGGGAGAAAAAGTAAAGGGAGCTTCCAAGACAGAGAGAGAGAGAGTAAGATGCACTTGGGACCCTTGCTTTAAGGGGGCCTGACCGCAGAGGCCAGGGGAGGGTGTGGCTTGACGTCAGAGTTCAGAGGGCTGTTAGGGACTAACATCATGGACACAGTTTATTTTTCAGATCAGTTTCAGTAGAGTGAAGGAGAAAGGACATCCTGAGAAGCTGCACCTATAGTGAGGGAACAGAAATCAGATGAGTATCTGGTTTAAGAAGCTTGATGGTAAAGGGAAGGAAAGGGATCGGCTGTGAGAAGAGATGCTATTGAAGGATCTGGGCTGAGGGCGTGGCTAGCAGAGAGCCATTGCAGATGTTGCAGGGTTGCTTGGAGGTGTAACTCATTGGTAGAGTATTGACCCAGTGTGTACAAGTCCTTATCACTGCGAGAATGAATGAAAGACTAGATTGCAAAGGACTAGTAACAGGACAAGGGGAAATAGTAAACAAACCAGATGATAGTCAGAAGACTGACTGCCAGGGAGTTTGGGAAACGCGGGCTATTTTTTGTTTTTTGTTTTTTATTCCAGGCCAGCATAAACTCTCTGCCATTGATAATCTAACCCAGCTAGAGTGGGTAGTGGGTGTATATAGGGGATCAAATTCAATAGTGCTCCCTAGTAGCATTTTCTTCATATGTCCTCTGTGTGTGATATGCTACGTGAAGCAACTGTTTATTCCTAGAGTGGCCTCATGTTCATGACAAGATCTGAGAGGGATGGAGAAGCAGAGGGTGGAGAGAGACTAGATAGCTGGAGCTAGTGTGGCATGGTGTCTTGTGTCCTTATCAGCCCTTCACCCTTAGACCACTTAGGCTTAAAGAGCTGGAGGAAGGAAGGAATCCACCCTTTGTTTTGAGTTGTTCTCTGGAACCAGCATGACTTTGGGCTTAGGGTGGATCACATGCCTGTCACATCTCCACCTAAAAACTCTCAGGGCTCCTCGTGGTCTGTAGCTTAAGACTGATGACTCGGGGCTGGAGAGATGGCTCAGCGGTTAAGAGCACCGGCTGCTCTTCCAGAGGACCAGGGTTCGATTCCCAGCACCCACATGGCAGCTAACAACTGTCTGTAGTTCCAGTTCCAGGCAAAACACCAAGGCAAATAAATAAATAATAAATAAATAAAGTTTAAAAAAAAA